>JAEQML010045014.1:0-65593 GCA_016904865.1 Pissodes strobi | reverse complement strand
AGAAAACTGGCAAGCCAGCTGCAGAGAGAGGCTGGCAGTCCGAAGAACGGCAGTTTGTTGAGCAGTCCGTCATGCCAAACTCTGTCGCATGCCTTCGAAATATCTAACGCATTGCCTGAGACTCTCCGTAGTTCTCAATTGCCCTACTCCATAATATGAGTGACATAGACCAATATATCTCCTGTCGATCTCTCTCTGCAAAAGCCGTATTGATTATCGCTGATAATTCTGTGATTCTCGAGGTACTTGATTGACTACACGTTCCATGACTTTGGAGATTATTGGAAGCAAGGCAATTAGGCGATAGTTTGAGGGCGTGGTTTGCTTGCCCTTTTTGGAACAGGTTGCACTCGAGCGACTTTCCAAGAAGATGGGTAAATCCCTTTTCTGTATAAGACAAGAAAAAAAGCCTGGGAAAATCCTGTGTTAGTTCGTTGGCGCAGTTCTTTAATACGATGGCAGGTATTCCGTCCGGTCCTGATGCCTTTTGCGTATCTAGTTCTTTAAGGATTTTACGAATATCACGATGATGAAACTTGACTTCTGACATGGTAGTGTTGATGTTCGATATGGTGGGGAATGCCTTGCCTTGGGGAACGTCTAAGGTAGAGTGCGATGAAAATATTTTGGCGAGCATGTTTGCTTTTTTATTGGCTGTAGTTGCCTTGATGCCACGTTCGTCTGTCAAAGGTGGGAGAGACGTTTTTGTAAAGGTATTACTTACTGCCTTTCCCACCGACCAAAAATTCCTGAAGCCACTGGGGCATTGCAAAAGTTTATTCCTGATCCTTTGATTGTGTTTGTCCTTAGTTTCATAAATTGCTTATGTTATAGCACAAATAAAATTACTGATTAAATCCTGTTTTTTTTAAATGCAAAAATTTGACCTGTGTCAAATTTTTAACCTCGTTTTGTATTCCCAAGATTCGTACCTTGATAAAGTCGTTAATTTTATATGCTTATTAAAACTAGATCTAACCAATTTTCATCAGAATATCTGAAAATATTTTGGCTGGAAGCATTTAAAAATTTGACATATGCCAAATTTATGCATTTAAAAAAAAAGAGGGTGTATATTTATTTATGTAGGAATAATCAGATCAGAAGTTATAACAGTAGTTGTGTCTGGTATTTTCAATAGATCTAGAATAATTGCGGGTGTTGCAAGATCTGTGAATTTTTTTATAAAATATGAAAAAAGATCGGTTGTTCTTTATCTAAGTCCGTATATTGTCGAGTATTTGAATTTCCATAATTAATTCAATTCATACCCAACTATTTTTGAATTTATTATGCACGAACTAAAATTAACTAATCCCTTGATTCCTCCTTCTACATCTTACTAATATACATATTATCATTTTTTGCGATTCTATTGCCTGCCCCATTTCTTAAAAACGATTTATATTAATGATTTGTTATTCTCGGTATTCGAACAATTCAGGTCAACTCAAACATTAGTCTTCAAAACTTCAAACAAAAACACCATAATTTATCGAAAACGTTTTCGAGCCGGGCGGAGTTCCCGAAGTGTATCCATCTGTTAAAGACATCGCTCGAGATTGTTGTATACCTTTCTCTAAGCATCCGGAAGAATTATTAAGCCCTTGTAATCCTGTTTGGTAATTTTTCGCCCCATATGAGATTTTACGAAGAACGTAAACAGTCGAAGAATGCCACACAGGGCGCCGTTATTGAAATTCATAAGGGATCGGAAATGTTTGCTTTTCATACTTTTGGAGAGGATTTGAAAACAGATCGCGTCTATTGATTCGAGAAGATGGTACACAGGTGTGCCTTTGAAGATTAAAGGGGAATGATACCTACAAGAAAGTTTCGCTTTGGTTTACATTGAGTTTTTAAATTATTTCTAAAAACGTGAGGCATGAAACAAGTTATGTTTTAATTTATGTCTGCACAAACCCTAAGGTACTTCTAATAATTTATATAAATATATAAACTGGTTTAAAATTCTATAAAATAAATAATTAATTGTAAAGTTCCGCAAGGATCTGCTTCGGGGTCTGATTTTTCTTAATATAACTTAACAAGTGAAATCTCCGTCCAATCAAAATCTTGGCAATATCATAATTAGGATGACTAAAAATCTCGACTAAATGAAAGTTCTAACAGAATTATCAAAACAGTGACAATCAATATCACGACATATCACAATAATAACAATGTCGAAATATCTACAATCGTGATGTGTTATTGTTGGTTAATTTAGATTTATTTCCCTAAATTGTGACTACTTTGGATCTCTAGGAACCACTACCGAGGAAATTAGTTAGTACTTAAAAATCAATGGTATAAATGACTTCCAGTGTCAAGAAATTAAAACTAGGAAAAATGTAAATTATTGTTGTTTCAAATTAGGGATACCAGTAGAAAGTAGGAACATAGCTTATAATGAAAACTTCTGGCCAAAAGCCCTACTAATTAATAATTTTTAAACCTACGAAAAATAGCACCCCAGAGAGGATCCAACTTACAAGCAAATGTGAAAGTATCACACTAGTATTTCAAAATGTGATGTCTGTTAGAAATAAGAAACATGAAATTGAGTCTTTTTTAGCTGATAAAAATATCAACATACTCTGCATCTGTGAGCATTGGCTTGATGAGAATGAATCAGAGGATTTTAAAATACTGGGGTTAGTATTGGGCTCTTTGTTTTGTCGGAAAGAATCAAGGGGGGGGGGGGTCGTTATACTGGCGAATCCTGCTATTAAACACACGGGCATTTCCAGAATCCCTGAGTTGGCTGTGGAAAAAAATATCGAGCTTTGTTGTTCTTATGCATCAAGCCATCATACATATATAATATCTGTTTATAGATCGCCCTCAGGTGACCTCGGCAACTTCATGACACATCTAGCAGAGGCCATAGATATTGTGGGATGTGCTAGAAAGATATTAATAGCGGGTGATTTCAATGTACTGTTTGGTACAGATCAGAGCGAGGCCATTTCTGTATTAGATCAACTGGAATCCTATGGATTTGAGGCGGCAGTGCATGCCCAGACACGAGGTAGGAACTGTCTTGATAACAGTTTTACAGCCCTTTCAAAGAAGTAAGCCTATATGATAACAATCTTTCAGACCATAGCTATATCCAATTTAAGTTTAATGTAAATTGTTTTTCAAACAGCCACAAAACAACATCTAAATATCTCAGACCTGAAAAGGGAAATAACCACTTTTTCTGGTCTGGTTCAGAGCTTAAACTGGTCATTTGTAACAAACAATAATAACTCTGTAAACGAAAAATGCCAGCTTTCCTGTAATAAAATCAAAGGAGCTTTTGAAAACGCATTTCCTGAGAAACAATACAAAATGAAACAGTCACAAACAGTTTTTCCATGGCTTAATATCCACATCATGAAATGCATGATCACTTGCAATTTCTCACTGATCTGTGCAAGAGCTATCCATCACCATTGCTTATACAAAAAAACAATGTTCATAAACAATACAAAATACAAATAAAACGGGTGAAGAAGGGAGTATAATGATACCTTTATTTCCGAATCTACCAACAGTACCAACCAACCTAAAAGTATCTGGAAAATTATAAACAACAGCCGAGGAGACAGGGACTATCGGTGACCTTGTGGGCAAATCACCCTAAACCAATTTAACATGTTTTTCTTAAAAGTGGCAGAGGGTTGGGGGTGCACAGTACCTCTATAGAAGATGTTCACTTCCGGATGGACCCTCAACCTCGGTCACATTTCGAATTTGGGGAGGTGAGCTTTATTGAAGTTAGGGGAGTTATAATGAACTTAAAAACAAATATGCACGTGATGTTTTTGGTTTGTCTGTTAAGCTTATTAAGGTCATCAAGGGCCTCATTGTAGTACCACTGACAAAGCTTATAAAGCTTTGCTTCAAGGAGAGTATTTTCCCCTCCTATCTTAAACAAGCCATTGTGATTCGCATCTTTAAGAAAGGCGATAAAACAGATGTCTTTAACTATCGCCCGATTTCCCTGCTTCCATTTCTTCTTCGAGAGTAGCGCTGTTTCTCGAGGCAAATTCACTACTGTGTGATGAGCAGTTTGGGTTTAGGTCGGGACCTAAAACTGAGCAAGCTATTTTATATCTGGTATCATTCATTATGGATGGTTTTGAAAACAAAGAACATATTGGTACCATCTTCTGCCACCTAAGCAAAGCCTTCGACTGTGTATCGCATAAGTTGCTCATCAAAAAACTTCATTTTTATAAATTTGGTTAGAACAGTATTGACCTTTTAACATCCTATTTGGAAGGACGAACTCAAAGGGTAGTGGTGGATGGACTGTCGTCGGACACAAGAATCATGAACACTGGGGTGCCACAAGGATCTGGAATGGGCCTCTTACTATTCCCGATTAATATTAATACCCTTTCTTACATCAGGGTAAAGGAGCATTACGTCTTGTTGCCTATGATACTACCATCTCAATCAGGGAACCTCAAGTGGATGCTCTGGTGGGTGGCACAGGTGAGGCACAGTCGAGAGCCAGAAACTGGTTCGAAAAAAATAGCTTAGTCTTAAATGAATCCAAGACTGTCCATTGTCTGGTGGGACTGCGCCGTTGTTGGGGGTATAGATGGATAGTGGTCTTGAGTGGAATGCACATATAGAAGAATTAACAAAGAAGTTGCGTAGTTTGTCAGGGGCAGTGTTCCTGGGTGTGTTGAGGACTGCATATTTTGCCTTGTTTCATTCTGTTATGTCCTATGCGATCCTGGCATGGGGTCATAGCCCGCTGTGGCGCAGGGTTTTTGTCTTACAGCGGAGGGCAGTGCGAGTTGTTGGTATAGTCTGGAGTATAGAGATGATTGTACACAAACGTTCATTGAGTTAAACATCATGACTTTTCCAAATGTTTTCATACTAGAAAACCTTCTTTATATAAAGGACAATCTGGAAAAGTTCCGTACAAATGATCAGAAACATGGTTATGTCACCCGCTCCAATGGACAGCTTGCTGTTGCGCTGGGTAGGTTTGAGAGGTGTCGCAGTGGGCCGAGATGCTGGGCTGTAACAAGCTTCCAGACTCCTTAAAAACAAAACCCAGAGGTGTGTTCAGGAGCAGGATTCGACAAGCACTCTTAAAGAAGCTTTTATATGACCCAATAGACTTCTTGACTAATGAAATCACATTCGATGTTTCTTAGAATATCTTTGTCTTTGTCTGTTAGTTTCGTGTTTTTCCATACTTTTGTAACCTGTTTTAATATTTTAATAATCTTTAGTGTATTTTAAATTGTTTTTTGAGTGTTGAGTAATCTTAAGAACCGTCTTATTGAATTACTTAATATTAAGACAATTTTATTGACCTGTGCAAACCTTATTTGGTGCTAACATGCATATGTGATTTAATTAGCCGACAATTTTACAGCTATGCCCCATCGAGTGAGGCACCCTGAAGACCGTTTTTCCTAAATATTTTCGAAACCATTCACAATAACATTTTTCATTTGCCAAATCAGATTATTAATTCAGAATTTCAAAATTTTAATCATAGGCGTTACATACTGGGGGGGTTAAGGATTAAAATAATCCCATTTTCCAACGAGTCATTTTTTAAACATTATCTTTAAAATTATGAAATTTCAAAGTTTTCTACGCAAAAAAGGTACCCCCGGTGCATCTTGATAGGGCATACCATTTTTGCATAAAATCGTTTTGAAAAAATCACGTCCATAAAGAAGTTAATCGGTAAAATTAATAATAGAATTGAAATGTGTGAATGAATTAAAATTCATTTTTGCTTTGTTTGACATTTCCATGTTAATTATTGATCTAAAATTAAACTGAATAATGCAACACTTTCCAAATCAAGAGCTTACTGATATCCATTTTGTATACGGATATTGTAATGGACCTTCCTTTGCTGCAGTACAGGAATATTGCAATCCTTTTCCGCAACGAAGACTCCCTGGGCAAAGCATTTGAGAGAGTTCATAGATATCTGGTGGAAAATGGTTCGTTTCAAAACCCTCGTGGGCAAGGACGACCTAGGGGGGATTATAATTTCGTAAATGCACTTCAACAAACAGAAGATAATTCTCAAGTCGAACTCAGACCATTGCCTAGAAGCATCAATATTCTTAAATCAATTGTAAGTATAATGCCTTTTATTTCTATCCATAATTATGAAGCTGGAAAGAATGACTGAGATGCAAGGTCTTTACCCATGTCATTACCAAAGGACTCAAAAGCTGTTCCAAACGAGAATCGAGTTATGTCGATGGATCTTAGGACATCAAAATTTGTTATCTCAAATTTTGTGGTCTGATGAGGCAACATTTACTAGGAAGAAAGTGTTTAATATCCATAACCCTCACTTTTGGAATGATGAACATCCGAGAGCACTGCGAAGAACTAATTGTCAATATAGGTTATCCGTCAATTTGTGGGCGGGAATAATTGATTGGTCCAATTGAAATGTCAAATAATTTAAACAGTGGACTTTCTTCAAAATTGGACGAAGTACCCTTGAGGCCAAGGTTGGGGATGTATTTCCAACACGACGACGCTCCTGCGCATTTTGAACGACCTGTTTATAACTGGTTGGATGAGAATTAACCTGAAAGATGGATAGGCAGAGGTGGACCAGTATCTTGGCCAGCGAGATCGCTGGACTTAGATCCACTCGATTATTATCTTTGGGGCCATATGTGCAATTTAGTTTATTCAAGGGAGGTGGATACCCATTAGGATCTGCTTCAATGAATTATTCAAGCTTGAAATGAAATAAGAAAAATGGAGGTCTATTTGAACACCTTCTTAGGGAATAGTGTTTGATTGATAAAGCCCTTTTTATTAAATAACGGCAGTTTTTGTCTCACTATTACCCTGTCAAGTCCTATCAATTGAATGGTATCATTTTAGTTCTTGTTATTTTTATTTAATTTGTTTGAGTTAGTTTGGCTTAATGCCACATTCACGACAGTCAAAATACTGACAATACAAAGTTATTTTTGGTTAACTAGAGTTGGTTTCGCTAAGTTTTAGTTGCTTTGGGTTAGATTGTGGTATTAAAATATCGACAATATCATCATACTGATGATCAAACTATCGACAAATCAAAATCCCAACAATTTTTCATTCTCGACAATCAAAATATATAATCATATCATTAATTTGGGGCTACTTTTGGTTCCGGACTAAATAATTATCCCGAAATTATCAAAATTTCAAACGAATCAAATCACGACAATGCCACATTCACGACAGTCAAAATACTGACAATAGAAAGTTATTTTTGGTTAACTTGAGTTGGTTTCGCTAAGTTTTAGTTGCTTTGGGTTAGATTGTGATAATAAAATATTGACAATATTATCATACTGATCATCAAACTATCGACATATCAAAATCCCGACAATTTTTCATTCTCGACAATCAAAATATAGGTATATCATATCGGTTAGTTCCTGTTATTTTTTATTAATTTGGGGCTAGTTTTGATTCCGGACTAAATAATTACCCCGAAATTGCCAAAATTTCAAACAAATGAAATCACGACAATGCCACATTCACGACAGCTAAAATACTAACAATAGAAAGTTATTTTTGGTTAATTTGAGTTGGTTTCGCTAAGTTTTAGTTGCTTTGGATTAGATTGTGGCATTGAAATATCGACAACAGCATCATACTGATGATCAAACTATCGACAAAAAATCCACACAATTTTTCATTCTCGACAATCAAAATATATATCATATCGGTTAGTTCCTGTCATTTTTTATTAATTTGGGGCTAGTTTTGATTCCGGACAAAATAATTACCCTGAAATTACCAAAATTTCAAACGATTGAAATCCCGACAGTGCCACATTCACGACAGTCAAAATACTGACAATAGAAACTTATTTTTGGTTAACTTGAGTTGGTTGGTTGGTTTTAGTTGCTTTGGGTTAGGTTGTGGTATTAAAATATCGATAATATTATCATACTGATGATCAAACTATCGACAAATCAAAATCTCGACAATTTATCATTCTCGATAATCAAAATATTTTTTATTAATTTGGGACTAGTTTTGCTTCCAGACTAAATAATTAACCCAAAATTACCAAAATTTCAAACGAATGAAATCCCGACAATGACACATACTGCCAATAGAAAGTTATTTTTGGTTAACTTAAGTTGGTTTCGCTAAGTTTTAGTTACTTTGGATTAGACTTTGGTATAAAAATATTGACAAAATCATCATACAGGCTCGGGATAATTTTGATCAGTTTTTACTCCATAAGATCAGATATTGTCGTATACTATAGTTCTGATGATCAAAATCCCGACAATATCTAACGTCACATTCACGGCAATCAAAATATCGCTTAGTTTCTGTTATTTTTGGTTAATTTAGGTAAGTTTTGGCTACTTTGAGTTAAATTAAACGAAAATACTGACAATATCAACGCAGATGATCAAAATCTTTATAAATCAAAAACTTCGCGATATCACATTCTTAACTATCAAAATACTAACAATTAACCAAAAATTGCAGAAACTTAATTAACTGTATCTGGTTTCGCTAAGTTTTAATTACTTTGGGTTAGATTGTGGTATCAAAACATTGACAATATCATCATACTAATGATCAAAATAACAACAAATCAAGACCCAAGGCAATTCTACCTTCTCGGCAATCGAAATAATATTGGTTAGTTGCTGTTATTTTTGATTAGCTTGGGGTTAGTTTTGGTTCCAGACTATATCAGAACCCCGAAATTACCGAAATCCCGACAATGACACATTCTTGACAATGAAAATACAGATAATATCGGTTAGTTTCTGTTATTTTTCGTACAGATTCGAGTTAGTTTTGATTGGATTAGTTTAGTTTTGGCTACATTGGATTAGTTTGTCATATTTTATAATTCCGATGATCAAAATATCGACAACAACAAAACTCGAATCAAAATCTGGGCAATATTGAAGCATCGACAATAATATAATCCTGATGATCAATATCCTGACAATGTCATATCACTACAATCGCAATACTGACTATATCGTTTAGTTTCTGTTATTTTTGGTTAAACTAGGTTCATTTCTCTAGGTGTCGACTACTGTAGGTATGGGTATGGTATCAAAATACCGAAAATGCTGACAATGTTCAAAATCTTTACAAATAAGAAACCCCGCGACATCACATTCTCGACAGTCAAAATATCAACAATTAACCAAAAATAACAGAACTTATTTCTGGTTACTTTGGGTTAATTTCGGCAAGTTTTAGTTATTTTGGATAGATTGTGGTACAAAAATATCGACAATATCATCATCATACTGATAATGAAACTATCGACAATTCAAAAAACCTGACAATTTTACATTCTGGACAAAATCAAAATATATATACCATATCGGATAGTTTCTGTTATTTTAAATTATTTAAATTAACCAAAATTCCAACTAATTAAAATCCCGACAATGCCACATTCCTGACAATCAAAAAATCAAAATACAGGCAATATAGATCGAGTAGCTTCGGTAATTTTTAGTAAAAGTTGGGGTTATTTTTGGTTGGCCTCACTAAGTTTTGACTTGAATGGATTAGATTAGATTATCGCATATTATAATTCTGATGATCAAAACTCCGACTAATCAAGATCTCGATAATATCAAAATATTGATGATCAAAAATCTTGACGAATCAAAATTTCGACAGTGGTACATTATCGAAAATTAATATACAGAAAATATCATTCAAGTTTTTGTGATTTTTTAATTTTGATTTAAAGATAAAAATATATTGTTTAAGCTAAAATGTCTTTACTACTTTCAGCACATTCAATCTTCCAAAATAGACAGCATAACCTACTTTGAACTAATATAACTTTTGAAATCCAAATACCGTTTATAGCACCATAAAAACCAGGTCAAACTGAAGAGAGAGCGTCTTCTAACCCACGTTTACCCTAAATTGAAAATAAAAGCAATTAGGCAAAACGGTACCGATTCGAAGCCATTGTTGAGGGGCCCATAATTATGACACTAAAGAACCATATCTGTCCCGTGAAATGGCTTTATGTCCCGGTGTTATTATGCCATATTTTCGTGTTTTGCTCGTAAACTGACTGTAAAATGTTGCTTTGAAGGGTGCCCATTAAAAATTTATTATGCCCAACGAACCGAATGGGTTTTGTTTATTGTCGTTCGGGTTAAAATGTGTCTTTCGTGGCCTCTATTTTGTGGCACAATTTGTCGTATATAGTTAGTTCCCAAGTTAGTGCAATTTCCAAAATTATATCAGAAGGAAGTTTTACTAATAATTTCTCCTGAAAAATTAAATTCCCTAAAGTTTCATCAATATTTGAAGATGTAATTATAGCCAAATGTCAGTTCTTTTGGTTTTTTGTTCCAATTAATTATTTAGAAATTGCTTCCTTTCCTTAAATTTGTGTGAAGCAACTGACAGAGTTAACCACGCGGGTTAAACACGCGGGATTTGTTTTCCTATTACTTATTTAAATTAGAAAACAATTCGTTCAAAAATATTGTTTTTTATCGTTAGACTTATGTAAAGCTTTTGACACCGTCGATCACAGAAAACAAATTGTATAACTTTGGAACATATTCCTTAATTATACACAATAGAAATTATCTGAAAGAATACATGACTAGCAGAGTAGGTAGGTACCATCCGCATTTAATTCTTAATTTATAAGAATATACATTTCAAAAAATAAACTAAATTAAAGATATTTGAAATATAAAACAAGATAGATAATTGTCTTTCAGGGACGTTCGTAGCCTCCATTTTGTAGCACAATTTGTCGTATAGAGTGAAGATAAAAATAAAAATACAAGAAAATTTTTATTCACAAATTATTTGTCTGATATTCCCTAAGAAGGAAGTTTTACTAATAATTTTCGCCAATATTTGAATATTTAATTACAGCCAAATGTCAGTTTTTTTTGCTGTTTTGGTTGATTTAATTATTTAGAAATTGTTTCCTATCCTTAGATTTGTGTAAAGCAATTCACACAGTTAACCACGCATTTAAAAAAAATGGGATTTGTTTCCCTATTACTTATTTAAATTATAAAACACTTCGTTCAAAAATATTGTTTTTATCGTAATACTTACTTATGTAAAGCATTTGACACAGTTGACCACAGAAAACAAATTCTATAACTTTGGAACTTTTAAAAGAAATAAATTATTCAATTATTTAGAGTCAAATTGTAATGTAAGTAGTGGTTATTTACATAATTAAAAAAAAATATGTGCCTCACCTTTATAAGCACACAACTGAAGTGAAAAGATATTAAGAATTGAGTTTTAATTTTTTTAAGCTTTTTTCTGAACTTTTGCCCCCGGTTTCGACGCTTTTTTATTTTTTTTTCCTTTTCTTCAACTTTTTTTTCACCGAAAACCGCGCTTCTCTAACTTTTTTATTATTTTTTTTGCTTTATTTCGTTTTATAATACTTTTATTAACTTTTCGAACAATTTTTTCTATTTTTTTTTAAATTTTGTTTTCTTATTTGGTTTTATAATACATTTATTAACTTTCTGAAAATTTTTTCAACTTGTTCCCAATTTTCAATTTTTTTTTTTTTTCATAAAGCATTTTTTCTTCCCATTTCTGCCATCCCCGACCTCGTAGCTGAACTTGCCTTTTTTCACTAACTTTTTTCTTATTATTTTTTTTTCTTATTTCGTTTTATAAAACTTTTATTAACTGATTTTCCCTCATTTTACCCCAGCTACATGTCCTGAAAAGTCCAACCCTCTAGCTATACTGGTACATACGAAAGCCTATAGGCTTAGAGCTGTCATGCTAACATTGTAAAACATTTTCAGGAAAATTTACACTTTTTCTGTCAAATTACATTTTTTCTGCCAATTTACACTTTTTCTTCCGAATTCTACCATTCGCGTCTATCAATTTTGAGGCTTCACGCATGCGTACGTGCTAATTCATACATTTTTCAAAGTTGTTTTATTCTTGGTTTTGGGCATGCCTTGGGCTGGTTTGGATTAGTCTTATTGGGTTACTTTGGGTTAGTTTGAGTCAGTTGTTGGTTGAGCGGAAGGCCATGCAAGAAGTGATATATTAGAACGATAACACTGCGGTACTGCCAAACGCGCAGTGTTATTGTTCTAATATATCAATTCAAGCATGGCCAAATGAACCTAAGGCATGCCCAAAATCAAGAAGAAACAAGAATAAAACAGCTTTGAAAAATATATGAATTAGCACGTACGCCTGCGTTAAGGCTCAAAATTGGTGTGTGTAGACGCGAATGGTAGAAATCGGTAAAACAAGTGTAAATTACACCTTTATAAGCACACAACTGAAGTGAAATTTCTGAAAGGGATATGAGAAATTGAGTTTTTATTTTTTTACGCTTTTTTTTCTCAACTGCACCCGGTTTCGACAATTTTTTAAATTTTTTTTCCTTTTTTTCTCAATTTTTTTTTCGCCGAAAACCGCGTTTCTCTAACTTTTTTTCGTTTTATAATAGTCTTTTTAACTCTTCAAACAATTTTTTTCTTTTTAAAGAGATAATAAAGAATTGAGTTTTAATTTTTTTGTAGCTTTTTTTATGAACTTTCGCCCCCGGTTTCGACACTTTTTTGAATTTTTTTTCTTTTTTCTCAACTTTTCATCGCCGAAAACCGCGTTTCTCTAACTTTTTTTTCTTTATTTCGTTTTATAATACTCTATTAAGTTTGCAAACAATTTTTCTTTTTTTATAATTTTTTTTTCATGTTTGTTTTTATAACTTTTCAAAAAATCTTTCGTTTTTGTTTTTTTTTTATTTTTTTTTCAATTTTTTGTTCTTATTTCGTTTTGTAATAATTTTATTAACTTTCCGAAATTTTTTTTATGTTTTTTCAATGTTTTCGAACAATTTTGGTATCTGGGAGGTGGGGGGTGGGGGTTATAATTCCACCTTCAAATATCCGAAATACATTTTTTTTTTCATTTTAATCCACACTTTGCATTTAAACAAGACTTCAGCAGTAAATTTGGTACTAAAAGAAAAGCGTTATTGAAGAACATTGTATTTTAGTATGTCTGTTAACTTTAACCCTCAAAATAGTATTTTCTTCGATTTCATTGTAGTTCTGGACATATATAAAAGAGTACCATAGTTCCCTGCTATTTTGTATTAACAGTTCTGCTGGAACCGTCGAGAAAAGCGACGTTGACGCAGTTTGGGTTGATTTAAATATGTACTTTTTAGACTTCCGGAAGCTCTCGAATAGTTCTCAAGTGCTTTCAGATTCCAAAAAGAGTTCAAAAAACACGATGGTTAAAGTATAAAAATTAAAAAAAAAAAGAAATTCAAATATGAGATTATATTACATTTAATTTTCAATTTTCAAAAAGAAATTCTAATTGTTGGCGAGCTACGAAATATACGGAAAACCCTGTACAGGGTGGCTCGAATTCGAGTATATCATGTATGGGAACCTCGAAAACTGTAAGAGATACAGTGTCGGCAAATTGCGCATTTAGGTGGCTAACAATATTCTGTTTAGAAAGTTTTAAAATTCCGAGTATTTCCGGAGATATACGGAAAAACCCAAAATTTTGAAAAATAATTTCACATTTTTCCAGAGCTTATTTAAAAACCGATATCAAATTGAATTGGACTTTTGCATGCCACTTTTTCCGCTCTATCCAATGGTGGTATCCGGTTTGGAATCCGACGTTTCGTCTTCAAGGGATCATCATCAACTTTCCTTTCAAGCGTTTTTCATACTCGTTAATTATGTCTACAGGAATCAAATTAATCAACTGTAACGGTTTATTTCATTTTACATTTTTTATTTTTAACAAAATGTTCCACTTAACATAAAAAACAAATTAAAATATTTTTATAGAATATAAAAATTTCAAAAGTAACAAACTATTTGAAATTACGCCAAAGCAAAATAAGTAATTAAAAAAATAAATAAAAATAAAACTAAAAAAAAAAACAAAAAAAATATCATCTAAAAAACGATAAAAAATTAAAGTTCGTATTTAAAAAAAGAAAGTTGATGATGACTCTTTGAAGACGAAACTTCTGATTCCAAACTGGATGGCATCATAGGATAGAGCGGAAAAGGTGTCAATGCAAAAATGCAATTCAATTTGAAATTCGTTTTGAAATAAACTCATGAAAAAAATAAAACGGTTTTTCAATTTTTCGGTTTTTTTTTCCGGATATTTCTGGAAATACTCGAAATTTTAAAACTTTCTTAACGGCAAATTATTAGGCACCTAAATGCGCAATTTTGCCTTAATTTGACCGACACTGTATCTCTTACGATTTTCAAGTTCCCCATGCATAGACTCGAATTCGAGCCACCCTGTACATATATCTAGCATAACCTATCGACATTGCATTAAACAAAGTCCATTTTTGTCAATTGAAATAACGAGGAAAGGGAACTAAATAGAATATTTATGTGAAATTACGCCTATGTTCTTGTTGTTTATATGATAAAAATGTAGGTACGCTTTATTCCAAAATTTGTTTTTATTTGCTGATTGTCCTTGTGTTTTTTAATAATCTTTCTGGACAAAAAAGTGTCAATCCAGAAAAATATTAAAAGCGCCCAAGGAATGTTTTGCATTTTCGCAAATTTCTTCATTAATAATACGCACTACACGGAGAAAAATTTGAATATGGCTCGGTATTCCAATATTAACATGAAAAATTCATTAAATATAATGTTAATATACATATGAAAGAAAATAGGTTAGTTTTCTTTTGGGGTACTAATTTAGATTTCGAAGGTTTAATATTAACTTGGAATCAATAATCAATCAAACTAATAACCTGACTCTTAATTTTAAACAAACTTTTTAAGATACATAAGTTAGAGCAAAATGGTATAAATAACATAATAGAACCCATCACGATCTGAGAAAAAGTGTTGCATTTTTGTGAAGCGAAAATACAAATTAATGAAAACATAAGCCTCCATAGCATAAAACTCCGTTCTTTTAAATCAAAATCAATTTAAAAGAGTATTTAAAAAACTGAATTTTTACCATCTATTTTAACTTAAAATTTCAACTTTATATTTATTTCGTCCCTATACCCCGAAGTAAAACTCCACGTTGCCTCGCCGAAGTTACCGGCAAATTCCCCTTTTCATGAGGATGGCGTCCTCTGTCGCGATCAATAAAGACGCCGGTTCGCCATTGGTCGGCGGAAAAGAGCGTCGATATTCGCCATTTTGAAACAACGCCGAAACGATTGAAAGACGCGGTGCGGTGGCCAGTGGCGGAGCGAATTTTAATTATATTTATAGTTAGAAGTGTGCGTAAGATAAATTTATTATAATCTTCATTTGGCTTACCTTTCCTTGTTCTTTTTCAAAATCGCATTGGTTATCCGACATATAGCCAGGGTTGGGGGGATTAAAAACCAATTGGAGATTGGTGCCAGTGGTGGAGAACGCTATTTCCGTATGTCCTTCTTGGCAAGCGGACAAAAACCTCTTTATTCTTTCGTCCTGCGGCCTGTCTCTGTGCCCCGTGTATCGGACCTGGAAGATGAAATATGAGCATTAAGAAAACGAATATTATTCAAGAAATCAATTGTTTTTAATGCATACGTTACTTGCACTTTAAACAAATAATAGCAAATGTCAATAGCAACTAAATGTTTCACTTGAAACGCGCATGAAAATGTTAATTTGATAATTACATAGTTTTACTATTTTTTATATATTTCACTTATTTTTATTGCTTATAAGTTTATATATATAGTTACTTTTCCATGAAATAGTGTGCTTATTTTTATTGACTTTTAGTTGGGTTAGTTTGGGAAATAAGTTTTTATTTGCCCACTTTTCGCACAAATATTTTGGAATATTTCTCATTTTATATAAACAAATGAACAGCGATTTCTTTAGCGCTTCCCTATTAATAATCTGCGAAGTTTAATATATTGTAACTTCATACTTTATTTTCTCCCATAATTATGTATTTAATAATCATTTTAGTTTTACTATTTTATTCATATTGCACGTGTTTTCACAGTGTATAAGTTCAGACAATTTTTGTTTTCCTTGTCCTCTTATCCTGTTAATATTTTGTTTGATATCCTTGATGTTAGCTTGGGAAATAATTTCTATTTGCCTACTCTTCGCACTGATATTTAACATACTAAAACTTCATGCAATTTTTCCTTATTTTTATTATTAGTGGTTTACGTATTTTTGGATAATTTTTGTTTTTAGTATCCACTTTCTTGTTTACTATTTTGGTTGAAATCCTTGCATTCTACTCTTGACATTAATATTTTAAAATTTTTCGTGCTTCTCATTCTTTAGCACTTCCCCATCAACAGTCTGCAACTTTTTTCATTTCTCTTTTTTTCTTCCATGATTACATACTTATCTTTAGTTCTAATTTTACTATTTTGCTTATATTTATAATTACTTATCCATGTGATAGTTTGTTTATATGCGTTAGCCTTTAGTTTGGCTTAGTTTTGGTAATAACTTTTATTTGCCCTCTTTTCCCCTTAATATTTTAAAAATGTCCCATTTTAAATTAGATAATATCATAACTTCCTACCACATCCCTATCAACAGCTTAACATACTGAAACTGCCTGAAATTTTGTCATTATTTTATTTCCTCTCATAATTATGTATTCATTAACTATTATAGTTTCACTATTTTATATTAATGATAAATGAACATTTAACACTTTCCTGTCAAGAATCATTGGAGCTTAACATATTGAAACTCCATGCAATTTTTCCATCTATTTATTTTCTTCATATAATTAGGTCTCTATTTATTAGTGTTAATTTTATTATTTTAATTATATTTCACGCATTTTTCAAATATATTTTGTCTTTATTACCCACTTATTTTTATTGTAATCCTTGCGTTCGACTCTTCACACTAATATTTTAGAATTTTTCTTATTTGAAATAAGAGGTTGTTCAAAAACTTCTTTAGCACTTCCCTCAACATCTGCAGTCTTATTCACTCGTTTATTTTTCTTCCATAATTATATATTTTTAATTCTAGTTTTACTATTTTACTTATATTTTGTTGCTTATAATTCTTTAAAATTATACTTATCCATGTAATAGTTTGTTTATATGCATTTGTTTTTAATTTCAGTTAGTTTGGGTAATAGCTTTTTGCATTAATATTTTGAAAATGTCTCCATTTCACATTAGATAATAATCATCAACTTTTTACCACTTCCCTATCAACAGCTTAACATACTGAAACTGTCTGCAATTTTGTCGTCATTTTATTTCCTCCCATAATTACGTATTCATTAACTATTAAAATGTTACTATTTTATATATAATAATAAATGAGCATTTAGCACTTTCCTGTCAAGAATCTTTGAAGCTTAACATATTGAAACTCCATGCATTTTTTCCATCTATTTATTTCACTCATATAATTATATACTTATTTGCCGTAATTTTATTATTTTAATTATATTTCACGTATTATTCAGGTAATTTTTATTATCTACTTATTTAACTTTTCAGGTAATTTTTATTATCCACTTATTTATTTAACATTTTAGAATGTTCCTCATTTTAAATAAGACATTGATCAGAAACTTCTTTAGCACTTCCCTCAACATCAGCAGTCTTCTTCATTCCTTTATTTTCCTTCAATAATTATATAGGTATTTCTAAATCTAATTTTACGGTTTTACTTATATTTTGTTGTCTATAATTCTTTATAATTATACTTATCCATGTAATATTTTCTTTATATGCATTGGCCCTTAGTTTGGATTAGTTTCGGTAATAACTTTTTTTGCTCATTTTTCTAATCATTAAGTTTCCCCATTTCAAATTAGATAATAATCAGCAACTTCTTACCATTTCCCTATCAACAGCTTAATTTTATTTCCTCCCATAATTACGTATTTATTAACTATTATACTTTTATTATTTTATATAATATAATCATAAATGAACATTTAGCACTTTCCTATCATGAAACTTTGAAGCTTAACATATTGAAACTCCATGCAATTTTTCCATCTATTTATTTCCTTGATATAATTGTCTACTTATTAGCCGTAATTTTATTATTTTAATTATATTTCACGTATTTTTCTGGTAATTTTTATTATCCACTTATTTATTTAATATTTTAACTGTCATTCTTACGTTTGACTCTTCCCAATAATCTTTTTTAATTTTTCCCATTTTAAATAAGAAATTAATCAGAAACTTCTTTAGCACTTCCGCATCAACAGTCTGGCAATCTTTTTCATTTCTTTCTTTTTCTTCCAGAATTACATATCTTTCATTCTAGGTTTATTATTTTACTTATATTTTGTTGCTGGTAAATCATTATAATTACTTATTCATGTAATAGTTTAGGTTAGTTTGGGTATCACTTCCCTATTAACAGCTTAGTTTTGCTTCCTCCCATAATTACGTATTCATTAGCTATTATAGTTTTATTATTTTATATACAATCATAAATGAACATTTAGCACTTTCCAGTCAGGAAACTTTGGAGCTTAACATATTGAAACTTCATGCAATGTTTCCATCTATTTATTTTGTTCGTATAATTATTTATTTATTAGTGGTAATTTTATTATGTTAATTATATTTCACGTATTTTTCAGATAATATTTATTATCCACTTATTTGTTTAATATTTATACTGTAATTCTTGCGCATTTTAGCACTTCCCTGTCAACAGTCTACAATATTTGTCATTCCTTTTTTTTCCATTATTATATATTTCTAATTCTAGTTTTACTATTTTACTCATATTTTATTTTTTATAGTTCTTTATAATTATACTTATGTAATAGTTTGCTTATATGCATTCGCTTTTAGTTTGGGTTAATTTGGATAACAAGTTTTATTTGCTCACTCTTCGCATTAATATTTTAGAAACTTCCCGGAGCTTAACATATTGAAACGCATACAATTCTTGAAGTGAAACTTCCTTAGCGAGGGTAAAGTCAGAAAAAATGCTTATCATAGTGAAACACTTATCAAAGTGAAACGCCTCTTTAATTAAGCATGTTTCAGTATAGCTAGAGGGCTGAAAATTTCAGGACATGTAGCCAGGGTAAAATGAGGATCCTGGACGAAAACTGTACCCCATACCCCTTCCGTTCGACCAGGAGAGGAAGGAGAAAAAAAATTAATTTCGGGAGAACACCCCCCCCCCCCCCCCCCTACAGTGTATATTTTTGAAGATAGGAGAAATCTTATTTTATAAGAATTCTGGGATTTTCTCTGAAGCCTTTAGATTTCTTGTCGGATGCCTGGAAAAAATGCCATTAATACATTTTAAATAGAACAACCTTTATATCTTCGATATGCTGGATAACCTAGATTTTAGGTAGTACCACAACCAAAAAATTTGGGGCATCCTGTATATCATTTATCATATTTATTTTTTTTGTCATTTGTTTAGATTCTAAAACTATAGGCTATATTTTGCTGGATCATAGTTATTTACTTGAAGTCTTTCATCAATTCGCAATAAACGCGAGAGAAGCCGCGGGCAAAACCTAAAACGATTTATGTGACTCAGCCAGCTCTAACCTACCGATACTTCCAACACGCTTCGCCATATTTATTCACGCTTCAAGAATGCGAAAACCTCACTAACAGTCATATTAAACTTCTCGTTAAATTTCGCACTTCTCCTAATCCAATAAGCACACTTCTTCGGGAATTAACTATTTGATTAATTCAAATTTCTCGACCTTGAACAACTGACACCCATTTCGGTCCAATTCGACGGAAACCTGCAAGAAACAAATACCGAGAAAAAACGAAAAAAATCCGGCATGACTAACCGGACATGCCCGAGATATTTCTCTTCGTTGGATATAAATCTGATGTGTTGGGTGGCCTACAACTTATGTAGGTGTTTAATTTAAGAAATAAATGTATATTGGTTAGTGTGATTTTAGAATATTTTTGAAGCTTAATAATAAGCGAGTTAGCGTGGATTTAATTGGTTACAAACGAACAGGGCTAAGATCTATTAGGGATTCTTAAGGAGGAAAGGTTAAGGGATAGAGGGGCTTATGACGTCAATTAAGAGTTTTTTATCTTATAGAGAACTAAATCGTTTAACTGTCCTCTAGAAAGAAAAACTGGGAAATTAACAAATAATACTTAATAGGGTCTGCGATATGTAGAGGGTGGCCCGTTTATTATGGTATGACCTTATCTCATAATCTACGGGGTGTACATACCAAACAAGTTTAATACAAAAGTTGTTTGGATTTAATTAAATTTTTAAAATATTATATTTTTATATATACAGGGTGTTCGTACTTTCGTGGACAAGTATCAACTTCCTTATTTTAAATAGAATACCCTGTATATTAAGGCATTTTTTAATACCTCAGAAAATTCTAGATTTATTTTATATACATAATATCCTATACCTAAGTCTTAATGTTCTTGACATATTTTGAATTTTATGTCAAAAATGACGTTTGCAGGTCTAAATAAAGCTGTCAATTTCTCCTATTGAAAGCCTTTATTATTTAAGTGCAATTGGTGTCCTTGTAGAAGGGGATCTACTTTAGTAGTCTGTGTTGACATTTTTATAATAAATAAATACAGGGTGACCAAAAACTAACATTAAAAATTTAAATGAAAAAAACCGTTTAGTAATTTTTTTCAAATAGAACCTCCTGTTTTTATAACTATATCTTATTTAGCATTTAAAATAAGGGC
Source organism: Pissodes strobi (assembly GCA_016904865.1). NCBI lineage: Eukaryota > Metazoa > Arthropoda > Insecta > Coleoptera > Curculionidae > Pissodes > Pissodes strobi. The sequence goes on along the minus strand of JAEQML010045014.1, from coordinate 44,907 downwards.
GACTTTGTATAAGGTTGTCTATTTGAAAATTGGTAGTTTTTGAAGTATTGGCAGTTTAACATTTTTCTATTGCAAAAATGCTATGCGGCTTTTAAGTTTTGTTATTAGTTGGCCATGACGGAGAGGCGTGGCGAAAAAACAATCAAGCACTACTGAAATGGCACTATTTCTTGTCGTCTGACAATACACCTACTTATTACCCAAGCCGAAACGATTAAGTTGTTAACCTTTCGTTTTTCTTTTGCATCATGTATGGTAACCTATAGTGTTAATTTCCCTACCGCATAGGCAGCCTCCAATTTTTAGACTAGCTATCGATACGTCCGTGGCAATTTGTGTTAGAAGGTTTGATGTACACGTGGCAAACATTTTGATCTCTTCGATGCACTGCAACTAGGTGTATTGTCAGACGACAAGAAATAGTGTCACTTCCGTAGTGCTTGATTCTTTTTTTTTCGCCACGCCTCGCCGCCATGGCCAACTAATAACAAAAATTAAAAGCCGTATAACATTTTTACAATAAAAAAATGTTAAATTGCCAATATTTCAAAAAATACAAGTTTTTCGAATAGGCAACTTTGTATAAAGTCACCCTTATTTTTAATGCTAAATATGATAAAATTACAAAAATAGGGTGTTTCTATTTGGAAAAAATGGCTTTTAACGATTTTTTCATTAAAGTTTTTAATGTTAGTTTTTGATCACCCTGTATTTATTTATTAAAAGAATTTCAGCACAGACCATGAAAGTAGATCCTCTTCTACAAGGAAGCCAACTTCAATTAAATAATAAAGGATTTCAATAGGAGAACTTGATAGATATATTTAGACCTGCAAGCGTCATTTTTGACATAAAATTCAAAATATGTCAATAGTGGTTAGACTTAGGTATAGAATATCATATACAAAATATATCTAGAATATTTCGAGGAATTTAAAAATACCTTAATGTACAGGGTATTCCATTTAAAATAAGGAAGTTGATACTTTTCAACGAAAATACAAACACCCTGTATATATAGATATATAATACTTTAAAAGTTTAAGTAAATGCAAAGAACTTTTGTATTAAACTTTTTTTGGTTCTGAGATGTGTCATTCCATAGTAAACGGGCCACCCTGTACATAATTTGTGTAGGGTACAAAAATAGGACAAGCAGTCTGCATAATTTCAATATCAACAAATATTGTGAATGTACTTGCTACAAATGCTGTATATGTTTAAAGTAAAAATTTTTCTCGAAATCTCCCACAAAATTGGCAAAAACCGTTGCTTTTCGCTTGAAATTCTCCGATTCTCCGTTTAAATGAAATTCCAGGCAAATACGTCTAACGTTTACTTCATTACTCACGACAAAAATCATACGCACCGATATATTGAAAGTTGAAAGTGAACTTTTGCCTCGAAATCTGTCAGAATGTTCCGATCCTTTCCCATATCTCGAGCTTCAAACCATTTTTAGAGAGATTTCAGGCAATTAAATATATGGATTTACCTATTTTAGCTGAAACGTAATTTTAAAATGTTGGAAGACATATTCCTTCACACTTCTCATAATGCATCAAAGGCAAAGCTATTTATTAAAACTCGTAAAAATGGCGAACTAACACAAGAACTATTTTAGTTAAGCGGACATTTAATTTTTAAAACATGTTTGTCCATAAATGAGCTGAAATGTAAATATTTATCTATCTTGGTAATCTGATGCAGTTATTCCTTAAATTTAACATTTTTTTAAAAATATTTTCCAATAATGAAATTTCATAATTTTGAAAACATATATACCTATCAAAGTCACTGGATGTTACTAGGGATTTTACGTCCTTCTATAAAAAACCGATTCTTAGCAGGCCCGTTAGGGGTGGGCTTTGAAATAAACCAAAATTATTATTGCTCAATGAAGAACTGCACATCAGTTTTATGCGTTTCTTAGCAAATGACAAATTCGTTAACAATTTTACCTACTCGCGTGCGGTAAAGTGTACTTTTCCTCACTCATTTCGTCGTCAATACCACGAAGTGACGTAACTCGATTTTGACAACTTTACAGGAGAGCGTTTTAAAGTTTTTTATAAAGTTTAATTGAACCGTGATCAATAACAGTAGCAGTCTCAATTCTAATTTTTGGTTTGGTAAGAGATGCACATGTGAACTGCATGTTCATAGATCATTTGTTAAAAACAAATTGCTGTAGTTTACAAAAAAAGACAAAAAATGAGATACGTCACTATGTGAAATTGAAGAATCATTGTGTGGTGATAGCAAAAATAGTTACGCCATAAATAATCTCTAAAACAGGATAATAAGGATAATAATCTGCAGTACAATTTGTTGAAAATGGCATTTTATTACGAAAATTGGCAAAAAAAATGCACATGAACAAATATAGACACATATTGAACCAAACGTAAAATATCTTAAAACTATTAAGTTTTCATAAAAGGTAAAAATCTAAGTTACTTAAATACATTCAAAATAACACATAAAAGTTAACAAGTAAAAAATTAAGCTACACATCATGATGTGGCAGAATTAAATAAAAATTTTGGTATTCGTGAATCCTCACTACTGGTAAGAACCCTTCACATAATGATTTTAAGTCTTGTACTTATCACTCCTGACTTTTTGAACTTCTAAATTTAAAACTCCTAGATTAACTTCAGATAAACCAACTTTTTGTCGTTTAAGAATCGTTAAAGAATCACCTTCAGGTGGCTATTCTTAAGATATATTTTTGAATATTTTTGATGGTTCGGATTTCTTTACCTTTAACTCCATAATGTCTTTCCAATTAATGGGATGTCCTGAGTCGGATGTTCTAACTGATAGTATTCTGAGATCGTTAGATAGTTTCTTAAAATCTGAAAACGCATGATATTCAAGAGGCTCGACAATGTACGGTAGCTTTCTTCGGGCAAGCCGTACAATGGGATATAGCTGTGAAGGAACAAAAATATCGCCGGCCGTTGCCAAGGCTGTAGAAATAACACTATGTGCGAAATTTCCCTCGTTTTGCCCATGGAATGATTCAAAAAATCGCAATGAGATTTCCTCAATATTTTTTGTGTTTGCTACAGTATAAAGCAACATGGCTGCAGTGATCGAATTTCGGTTTTGACCACCGCAGCCATCTGAAAAGAGAGCAACCGTTTTAACGGTATTCTTAGTGTCGTAGGCACTTATAGCTTTATAAATACAAGAAGTTATCTCAGAAGTACCTCGGTTGCTTTGTACCTCAATCCTAAGATATAACTTGTTGGAAGTCAAAACTAGCACATAAAATTTTACTATTGTTTAACGCCTCTGTTTTGACATTTTGTTTACCTTCTCTTACTTTGCCTTTTTCTGCATCAGGCTTCTCGAAACGAGCTTTTAACTGTTCTTTCTTGGCATCATCTCCTGCTCTGTAACTGAGACACAAAGAACACTGATCTTTCTTTGCCTTGTGAAGCGCGAAATTTAATGTTCTAAATTATTTTCTGTATAAGTCAATACAAGGTTTTTCGGCATTTGGATCTAATTCGCTCATACATTTTTAGATACTGTTAACCCGGGGTGAAGATATTCCTGCGTAGAGCTGGACCTACAGTGACTCTACTTTAGGAAATCTTTTAATGTGATTGAGAATGGCGTCCCATAGATTTTGGTCTCTATTAATAATAGCAGCTGATTGGCGACCACCCCTTTTTTCTTCTTCCAACAAACCGCTCTCATTTACTTTCTATAGGCAGTCCTCATAAAACGCTCAGAAACACCCAACGTATTTAAAAAAAAATGTCTTACATACTAAAGTGACGAGTATGTTCCACTGACAAAAAGTATTGGTTGGTAAGTTGTCTTCTCGAATGTTCTTTCTTGGAAGTCTTGTACGTAGTTTCTTTTGGTACAACATGAAATCGCGCTGCGCTGCCTCGTAAGGTTGCCCGGCAGGTTAATATGAAATACGCCGCTTACAAATTTAACATAGTTCGTAAAACAAATTTAACAAAATGACTTAACTCAAGTTACGTCTTTTCGTGACATTCTGTTTTGGACAATTATCAGATACTCAGGCTAGATACGCCGTGCTATCATAATAAATATAATGAATTGAGATACGCCATTTCGTGAAATTGTAGAGCATACCTTTTTACATTATATATGTGACATCTCAATTTTCAATTTTTTCGAGTTACGTCACTTTGTGATATTGACGACGATTTGCGCGCGGTAAGTTTTACTTTACCGCATACTATGCGGAATATACATTACTATCCGGAGAATCCAATGTTCAAGAAGCAAAAATAATACAAAATATACTAGTTTCTTATGAACAGAATGACAGAAAAATACTTTACTTTTAAACACCAATCTGATTTACATTGGAAATTTAGATTAAGTTTTTTAGTGTTTGGGAATTGTTTATATTTTCTAAAGTTATAGGATATGATAGGCCATAATACCAATAATAGAGCTTATGAGAATATTTTAGATACCTATCTACAGTCAGCTTTAAACAACTAAATACTAAATTTTAATAACGTTTATAAAAAATTGGAAAAAACGCATTCAGCTAAAGTACAACAAAATATAAAATATTATCCTAAATAGTGGGTATATAAATTAAACTTTTCTTTTCATTAAAAAAACATACAATGAGCATTGCAAACAACAAAGAACAATTTAAAACAACAACCGAATTACACAGCGATAGGACAAGGACGACTGTTGAATTCTGTACTATATTTTGTCAGAAAAATGGTATATAGTAGGTACAAACAAAAATTTTAAAATTACATAAAACCAGCAATTTTTCAAAATATTCTTTTTTTTGGTTTTTTTGAAATTATGTTGAAAATGAATAAAGATATATAAAATTCATTATGAATTATAAATTCATTAAGATTAATTCATTATCAGAGCAGAATTGAGCAAGCAATTAGATATCTTACAACGCTTTCCGTTTAACCAATTTTTTATCTCCTATATTTATATAGTTTTCAAGATCCCAAATACATTCCTATACTTTTCGGCCACCATGTATGTGAAGAATCCAGGATGATGCTTCAATTTATCACTTTGTAACATCAAAATATGCGCATTATAGTCAACGGTATTATTATAGCCTACAAAGGGCATACTGGCCGAAATCACATCAAAGATCGGTCACTATCTCCCGGTCTGTATATGCAACAACGCTTGGAGAAATGTATTGGCATTTGCGTAATTTGTTTAAAATCCAAATTAGATTTTTATAATTATGAGTATAATTTTGTTTCAAAATTTGACTGCTCTTTTTATTTGGATACATTATTATTCATTTCATACAATATGCGGCGTGGCAAATAATGAATACGGTCTAACATTTCCTGTATGTATCTCACAAACAAAATGATTTTTGAAGTTTTGAAGTTTTTTCTCCATATTTCGGTCCAACAATTTCGATCCCAGAATTAAGGGCAATATGTAAACAAATAAAAATTGCAAAAAAGCACAAGACCGCAAAACTCTTGCATGGTCAGTCTTTGCTTGGCCTTGCCTAAGTCTTGCAATACCAGGTCTTGATCTTGCGTAAGTCTTACCCTTCTCGGTCTTGGTATTGCAGACCTGGAGCTGGTCTTAGTTTTTGCAAGACCAAGACCAATCTCGCTCATCACTAATAGAGCGCCCACAAACTCTTCTAGTCGAATGAAATTACGGGTTTTGAGCTTCCAAATTACTTTAATTTTATCAATAATAGTGATTCTTAAGTATTTCGCGGTGATATTTTCGAAAAGAGCAAAAAAATTTAACTGTTGATAAACAATGTTTTCTACTTTGCGCAGGCGTATCTCTTAAACGAGTCAGCATCTAGAAAAAATGCAAATTTTCATATCTTTTCGACAAGATAGGGACGATCGACATTTTTTTAGTTTTTTGATAAAAAATTGGGCGCCAAATGCCGAATATTTGAATTTTTTAAATGCATAAATACTAAATTCTTCATAACTTTGGGTAAAAATTTAGATATTTGAAAAAAATCCGCTTTGAAGATAAGGGATGTGACTATTGATATCCTGAGGGACGCAAGAAAAATCCCAAAATTGGGCATTTGCAGGGGAGCAACGTGTAATTTGCAAAGCACAATTTGGATATTTTATATACTTATCGTTGGCAAAAGTTCCTGAAAATACATAAAAAAAAACAAGGTTACTTTCTCGCTGAATTGCCAGAAAATGCCTCTTTTCTCGAGAAAATACGCGTAATATTGGGCGATTTTCGCGAAACGGACCGAGCTTTGGACATGATTGTGCCGTCAGAAAACAATGGATTCGGACAATTAATTTTCGAGTTATTTAAAAAAGTACGAGAAATCAAGAAAAATTTATTATCGAAAAATTCATGTTATGCAAATCATTCATTTGGAACAAAAAAATAGATATTTTATGTCTAACATATACAGGGTGTTACTTAATGATAGTACGTAATTATAAGGGCGCTTTCCTGAATCAAATTCAAGTAGAAAAGTTCATATAAACATGTATCCTAAAAAGTGTGGTTTTCAAGATATTGCCAAAGTTAAAAAAAAAGTTTTTATTAATATCTCAAAGATCCTCGTGGCGATTTTGCTGATATAATATATGGCAGTGTTGTCCATTGTAATATATCGCTAAGTTAGCACTAACTAGAGGATAATTATGACTTCCAGTGGCGTCTGGTGAGGCAGTCTCACGAATAATATTGACAAAAAAACTATACGCCACTGACTTTTTTAAAACTTTTATAATTTGTTCGGATTAAGCGGCTAAAAATACAACTTTTTTGTCTCTTGATATATTTTCGTATCTTACTTCATTTTCGAGGAACAAAATAAAAACCACTTCATTGCTTCATTGGTTTTTAAATTGTTTTTTATTTTTAAATAGTGACTAAAGGTATTATTTTAACCAAAAACATGAACAGAACTGTTATCACTACGATCAGGTGGTACTCATACTCAAACCATGCTTGTTGACTGGCTTACCGACAAAAATTACTATTATTTCATACTATTCACACTTCGAATTGGACCCTTCTGCGGATAATTTGAAAATAACATAATCTAAAAAAAATATATATCAATTTTAGACATACCTAGTTAAGTAAAGATGTATCGCGGATGTAATTGCTGACGTGTACCAGCATACAATTACTTTTAAAACCAAAAAATCCCAGGTGATGAGTTCTTGCTAAAAATATAAATGCATGGTATTTCCCTCCAATATCCAATTTAGCTTCTAATAATAGTAGGTAATAACGTATGAAATATTCTAAACAAATAACGTACTTATTACTGGGTATTGACAAAAAGAAAAAATGTGCAATTCCAAAATAAATTAGAGGTTTCGAATGTAGGAAATTTTATCTTAATATAATAACCTGGTATAAAAAATAAAATAGTTATACCGACATAATAATTAAAAATTTACTCAGCAGTGGTATTGCGATACATTCACGGGCTAGTTGTTGGTAGTTTTATTAACAATAAAAAATTATATAATCTCATTAAAAATTGGGACATGGAAAAACTGGGCTACGTTTGACATGTTATAAGTACAACTTACCAAAAAATCGCGTCGATTTGATTGAAAAAATCGAATTGGTGAATTTTTATTTTCAGTTTTAAGAATTTCTTTTACCGTATCAACGCATATAGACATTTTAACAACTCCAGATCCGTAAACCTCAATGTCTCTGCTATAAAAATGTTCTATAAAAATTTTCTGTACGAGATCGGCAAATGTGAGAAAATCGATGTTAAAGAGAAACATGCAGAACATAAAGAGAAGGCTAAGGTTGTTCATATATTGCCAGAGTTGGTGCTTCAGTACTATAGTACTAAGCTGAAGAATCAAACATTGTTAGTTGATTTGAAAAATTATTCCTTTCTAAGTCCTCTTCAATAAAAAAAAATCCCTTAACGTTTTACATGGCCGAACAATTAGCTCTATTACTCTTCAGTACTGGTAGAGGTTTCGTATATATTTTAATATATTAAGTACGGGACAGGAAAGAAAACCAGGTGATCCTTAGAAGCCGGGCCACTGGTAGTAATATGCGGAACGGTATATCATAATCTGCAAAATTCAATTTATAGGCGTTGTAATAATTTGCCGCTCACCGCAAACCGAGTATATGATGTCCGCCAGTTAATAATAATACTAACGCTTTATTGTCAAAAACCTTCACGATTTGTAGACAAAGCTAGAGCTAGAGTACAAAGCATATAAAAACACACATACAATGAAAAGAAAAAGAAAAACCAAAACTATGCAAAACCTTATACAATAATTGTGCAATTTGTACATGGTCAAAATGTCCTGAAATATATTATATAAAATACCTATTAAATATCAAAATATTTAACCGGTTAAACGTCAAATACTAAACACTAAACACCAAACATTAAACCAGTGTGTAAGTTGCTCAAAATTAAGTATTAATGAAAAAAATGATTTTTGCGTATTAGGCTCTCTTTAGTAAGTATTATATCAAAGCTCTGCCAAATGCGGGAAAAGATGCTATTGGCTTCATTTCAAATCGCATATAATTGTGCATTTTTGCATTGTACAGAATAGAGCATTTAACTAACTCTGAAAACGATAGCAGACCTGCTTATCGAAACGTCGACGATATATAGGTACATATTTCATTAGGGTCACTAAACTTGCACTTGTGCAGTTTACATTCTGGAGCCAGAGCCGAAGAGGCTCTATACCAATTCAAACCAAGTTTAATCATTTGTGGAGCCAAAGGCAATCAATTCCAAGGTAAAAACAAAATAAGGCCTAGTACTGAACCCTTGGGTACTCCATAATCTAGTTGCTTGCAAGAAGACATCGACGTATCAACTCTCACAAGCTGACTTCTGTTAAGATACGACTTAGACCATTCGAGAGGTACTCCTCTGAAGCCGTAGTACTGCAATTTGTTAATTAACATATTATGATTTACACGATTATCACAGAAGATTGTTGCTATAGAGTGATGGTTGTTCAGGTTCGAATATACATATTTAAAGAAAGAAAACCTAGCATAATTTGTGCATTTATTACTTAAAAATCCAAACCGATGGGTAGTAAGTGTTTTATATCTAGAGAGAAAAGCCTTTTTTTAACCAATCTTTCAAAGGTCTTTGATAATGTGGGAAGAAGTGCAATTGGGCGACAGTTTGAAACTTGGTCTTTATCTCCTCCTTTATGCAAAGGAATAATTATTGCCGTCTTAAGACAGTTTGGAAAAAACCCATTTTGGAATAACTCATCAATTAAAGTAGTAAGATGGTGTAATGTGCATTCCGGCAGGTTTGAGGACATTTTCAGAGTAAGCCCATCAGTCCCAGATGAGGATTTGTTTTTAATGTCTTTAATTGCAGTGCAAAGCTCAACTAATACTACAGGCGTAAAGAAGAAACTGTGAAAATTCACATTAGCATTAGAGAGATATGAAAGTGGATCATGAGAAACAATAAGCGAAACCTGGGTAATGCCTTAATAAACTTCACGCTGGGCCATTGTAATTGGGCACATTTACCTATTCCATAAAAATCGGCTTTTACGATCAAACGGATTTATTTGGCGCAAGCATATATTTATTATTAAATATAATAATATGGGCGCAAGTAATATATGGCAATCAGTTCACCGACGTAGAATAAGAAAAGTTTACTATTCCTTTATTCAGCACAATAAAAAACAGTTTAAACACCTTTAAAATTGTTTCCTAAAATGTGACGAATTTGTGCTTTTCTTTGTTCATTGTTGAAGTCGAGCATTGAAACTTCTCTACCACATTGAATTCTGTTTTTGTTAATTTTTCTCTGAATATTTGTTGTATAAGATTGTCATTTTCTTTTCTTGTATTCATTTCGTTTGATTTTTCAAGACAATTTTTTTATATTCCGTGCAGCTTTTCATTTATTTTTTACAATACTTAAAAGAGTAAACAGGTTTGTTGTTTATTTTAATATATTTGCTTCAAACTAGTTTTCAACTAAATCTAAATATTTTTGTCTCACAAATTAAATGTTTGTATTTTTTCAGAAATCAGAAAAAATATTATGCATATACGATTTAATCGCTAATGACCAAATTGGGGGATGAAATTTAGAAAAAAGCGCTCCATACTTCATTGAGAAGATATTATGACGTCATCGACAATACCTTTTATATAGACACCCCTATTTTTGTTTATTGGTTTTTCCAGCCTATGCTATTATACCTGGGATTATATTTGTCTAATTTAGAAGCTTTGGAAAATTTGATATTTAAAATCTGGTAATAATTATCGTACTTTTTGCATTGCCATGGTATGCCATCCATTTTCAAAAATAGAATGACTAAATAATTTACTGAGCAGTAGGCCGTGGACCAGTGTCGCTGATAATTGACATATTGACAACATAATGACAGTCTACAATCTAAATCTACTTGGAGCGATTTTCCTTTTTTGACAGGTGGTAGCTTAAAATTAAATACAAAAATTTAAGCCGGCTGTGTCTAGTTGACAGGTTAGCATCTGTCTAGTTGTTTGGAGCAGTTTTGCGAACGCACTCCGATCTATGGCTTTCCCGTGTCCCGTGTTCTAATCGGTGTTTATGAGAAATGACATTTTTAGCATTTTAGCTAAAAACAAACGATTGTTTAATTTAAATATTTTCATTATTTCTCTTTTAACTGAAACCTCTTTAGCAGCTTTATCACACATTGCGTTCAAATTGCTAACTTGATTGTGAAAATGCAGTATATACTTTTAGACCTCCTACATTGTTGTCAGTATTTCTATGTCAAAAATGTGTGTTACTTTGTCAATTTACCAGTTCAAGGCGGTTTAAGCACAATCACACGGTGACGTCAAATCGGTTGAACCATCTCAGGGTAAGGTTGATGTATTTTGCAAAAAATTATATGAAATGCACCTTTAGAATTTTTTTTGCTAATTATAATTTAGCTCATTAAATTGAAAAGTATTTCTGGCAACAGTTTTCCAGTAAATATGGGAACGTGATAGATAAAGATAAATTTGTTTTGAATGTCTTGGCACCAATTGTTGAAATTGGCATACGCATTCTTCTGCTTTATTAGAGAGAAAGAGAGAGAGAATTAACAGTCTCTACATTTTTACAACTTATGGGCTTTAGAAATTTGAGATGTTTCGTCAAACAAGGGGTTCGAATGCGAGAGTCCATTTTTGATATTTTTTCAAATTTCGCCCTTACTTTTGTTGCGCTCAAAAAAACATGATTTGTTCTCATATCTCAAAGGTCGTTATCGGGAAGTGTAGGATGATGATAATGTGCGCACCTGCTACATCTTGATTCAAAAAGCAAAAAAACTAATTTTCTGTAAAAACTGAAAATTTTTTTAAAATAATTTAACACCTCGTATAGGTACTTACTTCGCTTTCTCTGCTTAGCCTCCTGAAAAGTTCATCGGAATCAAATTTCGCCTTTTGGTCCGGCACGACCCTAGGCATTTTAAAAATGAACCTAGGTTTGGGTTGTTCGTACAACCCTAGGTTGTCAAACGACGTATGATGCATCATCCCTAAGACCGACGTGTGATCCATTTCTTTTCACAAATTATCTACAACACCGTAATCGCAACTAAAAAGTCTATTAGCGTAATCACGTCCACGTGTAAATCAGGCTTCAGCGCAAACCCTACACTGCGTTCGAATTGACACTGAACAAGCCTGTTACATTCTGAAAACCTACTAGCCTTTTTTGAAAGGGGGATTTGAAAACGGGCGGGGCTTGTCGCCGCCGTCGGCCAATCGGAAGCGATTTTCAGCCCCTTCGCTCATTTAACGCGAAATCGAGCTACAGGGGGAACGCGTTAGTTTTTTTTTCAAAGGGGAGTGATCCGAGGCCTGTCCTATGAAAGTTTATGAGATTTATCTTCTGTAAATCTCATTGTCTAGATGCATCTGCTTAAGCGACTTCAAAAGAGGATTCTGAAGTTTTTTATTGTGTTATGGATCGCTTTTGTGAGTGGCGTAATTATACGCCGGATTATAGTGTTTGAGATTTTAGATAAACATGAATAAAACGGGTGTTTACAAAGGAATGAGCGTTTTTGATGATAGGTGATGGGCAATATGGAGTCTGACGCCAGTTATCTTTTAAATAATGCATTTTTATTAGACAGTACAAAAATATACCATACCTGTATATCATATGGGAAATAACATTATGTTAATTATTTACAAATCAATGCAATATATCAGATGTTTAAATTAAGTTTTGATCCCAGTTGCCAAAGTGCCCGCTCGATCTCCTGATTTGACACCCCTGGACCTCTTCTTGTAGAGTTGCCTAAAGCAGGAAGTGTACTACATACTATTTTATCAATATGCAGATTTGGTGTTCGGTTACAAATTTAAAATGCTATCGATCCCAAGTGCCATAATTCACAAAAAAGAAGAAGAATCGATTTACTTAAATCGATCGCCACCGAGTGTCGTCATACCTGTTATGCTCTAAAATGTTTTCAGATTGGGCTTTTAATAGCGGCTAGATTACAACGTGCATTCCATTGGCTATTAGTTGAAATAGAAATAGAATTTTATTAAAGGTTGTTTATAAAGTTTTTTTTTTTATTTTGGTTAATTTTTGTTGGTTGCGCCCAGTAGCGAGCGGAGGCCCATGCTTGAAGTGTCATTAACTTCTAGAGTTGGAGTTTCCATGAGCGAAACACGCGATAAAGAACGTCTTGTCTTGTCTTGTCACGAAGGCATTTTGTCTCGAATTTCGAGACGAGACGAGTCGCGATAAAATTCTTCGAGAGAAGCTCTAGACAAGATAAAAGCCTTCGAGACAAGCTTCAGGCGAGACATCTCGAAAAATTTTAATGTTAATGACAAAACGATTCAAACGAATGTACTGTAAATGGTATAACTTTAGTTTTACCATAAACATTTTCACCCATTATTCATCAGGTGAAGTATACCTAGTGAAAATTTTTACTGGTGAATATTTTCACCACTTTTCAAGAATTGGGTCCCTGGTGGCGACAGTGGTTAGATGCTGTACTTGTGATATGTTGCTTCGGGTTAACTCCAGGTTCGATTCCCGTCAGTGGCAAGAATTTTTTTAAGGTTAGGTTTGTTTCTTTTTTTAAATTTGGGTTAGTTTGGGTTAGTTTTGTTTGGTTGCACCCCGGAGCGAGCGGAGGGTCATGCGTGAAGTTAACAGTACTAACTACAAACCGCTGTTTGAAGACACTTGTTTTTAAAAGATACCTCTCATCCTTTCCGAACTTCTACCATATACTCTTTGAACCTTCGGAAAATACTTACACTGCAAATATTACATTCCGTACCTGAATTTGGCACCGACCTACATTCCGTACACGATTTTCGCACCCGCGCGCTTGTTTGGATAGAAATTCAAATTTTGAATGGTTTGACCAATATCAACCTCTAGGTGCCAAATACATGTATACGGAATGTATTAATACCACGGGGACACCGGGAAATTTCCCGGAGGGCCTTCGACTTAGCCGGATTTGGGCTCCTGTTTATAATCGTTGGGATTTGGGGCCCCTGACCCGGAGGCTTCTAGGCGTTGTTAACCTAATTTAAAATAATATTAGTTTGACTGAAAAGTACTAAAGTAGAAAATATTTTGTCTGTTGTTAATTTTAATTTGGGCCTCCTTTCCCTTTTCCCATTTAAAACCTACTACGGAGACACGTAAAAAAAACTTAAAAACGTATTTGCCATCAAATCCTTGTGGCCCTCCAGGCCCTCCTTCATTTTACCTAATCAAAGATTAAGGCAATAGTATATTGTGTAACTAGGAGGAAAAGCAAAACATTCCTGGACGATTGTGGTGATTACTGCAACACAGGAGTCCAGGAATGTGCTTTCCTACGAAAAATGGTATGTGCACCATTTTTTATCCGATCGAAATTAATTATAATACGTATTTATAAAAAGAGAGCCAAATATTACTCTAAATAAAAACGGTGTTTTAAATTGAAACTCCACATAATATCAAGTTTTGAATCGAGCGAGCTTGGAGTTTATTACGTAACTAGGGAAACCACAGCTAAATCTTGCTTTTGATAAACGTCAGATCTGACAAACAGGGTGTTTAAATATGACGGAAATTTTATATTCCCGGCCTAGGACGCAAATGTTGTACGTGCAGTTATTGCATGCTGCCAAGCAACGAATACAACATACTGGAATCATGAGCATTTAAGGATCCTTTACACAAATAGTGCACTATGTAAAAATCGACGTCTCCTATTGGTCGATCCATCTCGTATTACGATATGTCTGCATGATGCAATCCATTTCTGTCAAGAGCTCTTGTGGTGTAGAGGTTTAGATCGTTGGGTCTCACCTGAAAAAGGCGGGTTCAAACCCCGTTGCTTTTTTTTATTATTTTTTTAAAGATTATGTTTCTAAACAGCTTTTTTTCTTGATTTTGGATATGTCTTGGGTTAGATTGGGTTAGCACCTGGTTAGTTTCCTTTTCTTGAGCACCCGTAACGAGCGAAGCGAGTGGAGGGCCATGCGGATCGACCAATAGAAAACGCCGATTTTTATATAGTGCACTATTTGTGTAAAGGATCTTATAATGCGAATCATGACTTTTGCGATGAGAAAATACATCGGAAAGGTATAGTTTTTCATCCGATCGGATAAAAAATAGTTAAAACAGAGTCTATAGATAAACTGTGGTTAAAATATCGGACACTTCACCGAAAACTAATCTTGAATCCCAAAATTCCCAAATCCCTGCCCAGAAATCAGAGCATTATATTATATTAAGTGAGTGTGTTATTTAATTTTACCAAGCCAAAACGGCAAAGAAAACACGAGAATACTAAATAAAAATCTAATAACTCTCGGATCGGTGAAATGTTTTTACTTTTTGTAATTTCTGGTTTATGATACAAAGATTTTAGATATTCTTATTTTTTTTGAAAAGTTGATTTTAACAATTAACTTTACCTATTAAATCAGTAGAAGAGCTGTCAAAGTTTAAGGTAAGAAAGTGATATTTTTTATGGCGCGCTCGTGTTTAACAGCCAATAGACAGCAAGCCATGAAATTTTCTTCCAAATGAAATACGATGTTTTTTCTTCAAATGTCGACAAATGAATGCATAAAACATCTCTTTTTAATAGTAATAATAATTATTATTAAATATGTGGGTTCGGAAGGCGGCTTAGACCGGTGTCGGTGATTAGGCACCACAGGTTGTTCCTATAGTAATGTAACATAAAGCTGTCAGTGGACACTGTCAACAATAATTATTGCGTCCTCGATTGCATTTTAATTCCGTATTGATAAGCAGTTATCCATAGACCAGCGTTCTTTCCTGCGGGAATGTAGAATCTCGCGGGAAAGAACGCCAGTTAATGAGTAATAATTGAGCGGCACACTGTCCTCCCAGATGATTAATTTGTCCACTATCCAACACTCTTTCCTTTCACAGGCGCTTTGGATAGAAATAACTGGAGAATATGATTTTTACGTTAGTGGCCTCTAAGCAGATTATTTTCCCCGCAAAATATGAGACGACTGAATGAGGGAAAAAATTGAGAGGAAAGATTGCACGAAAACTATTTGTGTTAGGGGGCGATCAAAGTGTTATTATTCGTTTAATATTTTGAAAGGAAAGAACGCTAGAAGAATGAATGCCGGTAATGAACGCTGGTGTATGGGTAGCTATTGAGTAAGTTCGATTAAATAATAACCAATTTGTCCCTAAATTAGTGATTTTTAGAAATGCAATGCACAAATTGAGTGATAAATACAAATTTTAGTTTAATAATTCTTGAGTTGTTGACGCTTGTTTTGTTGTTTGTTTGTATCTATGTTGATATGATAACACTTTTCACTCCGCCGGCGAAAAGGTGAAAAGTAAATCTCCGGCGCCGGCGGAGGAAAAATGAAACTTCACTGCCTCCCACACAGTCGCGTATAATGACGGATTTACTGACATTTGAAAAATAGTATATTGTGTAACTATAGGAGGAAAAGCAAAACATTCCGAACGAGCTTGAAGTTTATTACGTAGCTACGGAAACTACAGCTAAATGTTACTTTTGATAGACGTCAGATCTGACAAACAAGGCGTTTGATAGGACAGAAATGTTACATTCCCGGCCTAGGACGGGAATGTTATATTCCCGGACAGTTATTTCCTATTCTTGTACAGTTATTGCATGTTCCCAAGCAACGAATACAATATTCTGGAATCATGGCTTTTGCGGTGAGAAAACACATCGGAAACGTGTCGTTTTTCGTCCGATCGGATAAAAAAATATTTTTTATCCGATCGGACGAAAAACTGTGAAGTGTGAAGATATGACCAATAATATAATTGAAGATATGACCAATAACGTTATTGAAGAAATAACAAATGATATGACGCAAGGAGCTAAACAAAAAACAAACAAAAGTCATATTAAGAGAAAAAGTAAGTATGGGTTAGTTTGGGTTCAGATCAGAAGATTAGTGCACATGACTAGTGTCGATCTAAAAGGCGAAAACTACAACATATTAAAATTTTTGAAAAATTAGTAAAAGTAATTTCTCATATAAGGTTTTGTCAGTTTTAAGGTTGTTAAAAACCATTTTTATGCAAAATCAGCATTTTAGTGATTTTTATGACAACTACATGTAGATAGGTTCAAAATTATTTCTGTTTTTGTTATATTAATCAATAAATTATTGAAAAAGCAAGATTGAAGAGTAAAATAATTTCTTAACAGCTCATGGATATGAAGATTTAGTGATTAAGCTCATTTTCTTCTATAATTTTTCTTAATATTGATAATTATTTATTTGTTGTAGGAGTAAGAAACACTGCGCACAAAGCAAGAAGGCATCAGCCAAGCAATTTTAGGAGTAGCTAAGGCAATACATAGATATTGCGACATAATTGAGAAAAAAAATTAAAATGAACAATAAAAAATCGCCCTTCATGTTCATGAGTTTTATATTTTATTGGACAAATAATATGTTTAAGTTAAATAAGTTACTTTACAAATTCGTTCATTTTATGATGTGTTAAAAGTTTTAGTTTATGTTTTTATACCTATTGTTTCAATTATTGTTTAGGATCTGGTAAAATTGCGTATCAGCAGTATCGTTTATATATTGACTTTTTAAATGAGGACAATGGAGATTTTGTTGGCCTTTGCCAGGAACTTAATAAATTGCCTTTGGTCCAAAGAAAACATCTTCAGAATGGCAGCAGGTAAATTGAAATTTGAAAATATAAGCTAGAGATTTAACAAACTGGGCAAGGTACGGGAAAAATGTTGCTAGTTGCAAGCTACTAAAAATTAATGTCAGTGGCTAAGCTGCAAGTTACATTGTTTTAAATAGCTACTTAAGTTTCTTGCCTGTGCAACTAGCTACTTTTTTCCAAAGTAGCTGCAAAGTAAAAGAGGCAACCTAAGCTACCTCGTTGAAAAACTACCTTGAATAAATTGGCTACCAAACAAGTTTTTAATTTAGTAGCTTGAGTACTCAAGTACCTAGCTTGTTACTTCACTGTTTTGATTAGGTTTAACTACCAATATATATAATTTTAAGCCTTCTGGCAATGGGCAGCAGCTGTAAAACGTAAAGCTAGAGAAATCTATGTAGATCATCATATAACAGGTGGCGGGCTCCCAATAACAAAAACTTACCGATTTAGAACTGGAATTACTACATGTTCTGGGAAAAATATGTGTCACTGGTATGAATGTAATGGAATTGGGAATGAACAGAAAGGCGGTAAGGACTAATTTTGAAATGTTATTCTGAAAAGGCCATTTTTATTGGAAATTGGCAATATTTGATGTAAAAAAAAACGAAAAAAAGCACAAATATTGTAACCTTATTTATGAAATAAATATAATAAACAGGGTTGTAGGACCATGCTCAGTACTTATGATTTCTTAGTAAGATAGATTATAGGTTCCTTCTGAGAAAATTACGTTTTTGTGATAATTGACAATAAATCTTCATGTTTCAAAGACTTACGTTTTCAACATTTTTTGCTTTCTTGTAGGAACATCATAAAGTAAATGTTACGAAAGCCAAAGGAAAACCAAAACTATTTACTAGCTATAAAAGCACACCCCGGACAAAAAGGCAGGGGTTGACGAAAAAGAAAATCAAATATTGGAATCTTTTAAGGAAAATCAAAAATAATTAAAAAGTTTTGAAAACCTTAAGAAATCTATTATTATTTTAGGTTTGTATGTATTTATTATGTTCCAGATATTTAAAAGAAGTTCTATTATTTATCTTGTAAGCTATATAAAATAAATAAATAATTACCAAAATAAAGCTTTTATTTTAAAGTTAGAACAAGTAACGGAACATTTTATAAAATGTCAATATTAAATTAATTTTCTTTATTTTGTTCAAAAATACTGCTGGATTATTTGATTTCTTGTCAGTTCTCCTTGAAGACGCCAATTTTCTCTATTTACACCTTCTGGAACAGCTACCACGGGATTTCCATAATTTTCCAGGATTTCTTCCTCATCCAAATCATGTTGTTCTAAAAAAATATTATGTAAAATGCAACAAGCCAAAACAATTTTCGCAGCCTTATTTGGTCTGTAATGCAAAGATCTATGGGAAGAGCAACATATAAACCGCGATTTCAATATGCCAATCACCCTTTCGACAACATTTCTAATCCTTCGTAGTGGAATATTAAAATTGGCCTCTCGTTCTGTCAGATTCCTATTTAAAACAGGATTTATGAGCCAAGGCTCTAAGGGATATCCCGAGTCGCCTATCAACCATGATGATCTATCCCGTTCTAAATAATTTTGACGTAAATAGTTTCTTATTATACTGCTAATCCAAACAGGGGAGTCATGAACACTGCCTGGAAATCTTGGGTTAACTGCCAGAATTCTTCGATCAGCACTACAAATTATTTGAACATTAAGGCTGTATAACCTTTACGATTATAGAACATTATGGCAGGACAATCTTCATCTTCTAGTGTAATACAGCAATAGTTAAGTGAAAAAAGTATCTGTGTGTAAGTAAAATATAGCCAACATAATTCCTCATACCTACATATTTTAAGAAAAAATTACCTGGGAAACCATCCAATAATTCGAAAAATGTTTCTTTTTTACGGTCCTTCTCATCTTCAGTAGTGGGAAATTTTACTTTATGTTGAAAGTGTTGAATGATGACAGCAGTTACAATATCAATACAACGGCTAACAGCGGACTGGCTCATGGGACAATTCATATCTTGGCCCACTCCTTTCTGATAAATGCCCTGTGCATAAAAATGTAATGCACACAAAATCATTATATATTTTGGGATTGCTTCCGTATCTCTTTCTGGATCTGGAAGCAATGGACTTATTTCATTAATCAAATATTCGGCTGTAGTCTTATTACATCTATAAATCTGTCGAAAGATTCCATTAGGAAGATACAAAGGGTTCGATTGCTAACTTAATGCCTTCTTTATGCGATTGTGTTCTATGCTAAAAAGTTATAAACAAATAAAGATAAATAAAGTCACCCCTAGGAATGTACATAATACATGATGGTACCTCAAAGGTGAATAAATTATATTACTGGTCAGTCAACAATCTTGTATTAGTATCAGTTCAAAATTGCGGAATGTAAAATTTAGTTTTAAGCTAAAGTTTAGATTAAATTCGGTGATGCAGAAACACGTCATGTAGGTACATATTTATAGATACTTAGGTACAGGGTTATTCATTTTAAAGTAAAAATGGTCTTTTTTTTTATTTCCCTGTATTTTTGTGAAAAACGAAAATAGCCATTTGAGGTATTTTTTTCCGTAGAATTCAAAAATCTCACCAAAAAAACATTTGAATTAAAAACAAAAGACTTACAGCGTGGTTGACATGTTTTTAAAATGGAATACCCTACATATTTTTATATCAATGGATAGAGCTCTTTACAAGGAATTCACTGCTATAGGGGTTGCCGGGTTTATTTCTAGCGGTTTTCTTACAATTAATTAAAAACAGTCTCGTAAGAAAATAATTTTTAAAGGATAGTTTTACCTGAAAAAGCTAGATAGGTATCATAGCTGTTTATTTGTCAAGGTCAAACATTTTACTTTTGCATGTATTATATTTGCAAAGTTTTATAATGAAGTTTTCATTAAATGAGCGGCTTCAGATTATAACTTTATTTTACAAAAGTGGAGAAAATGCCAGCGAAACTCGACGAAGATACATTGCAAATTTCCACCGAAATATATCGGTGAAAACAATTTTAAATCTTAAAACCTTATTTGAAGAAAGAAAATCGTTACATATTAGAAAAAGGACTAAAGTAAGGGGTTCTGGTGTCATATAAGCACCGTCGATTTTGAAGCTTTTTTGGGTTCAATGGAAAGATTACATCAAATGGGACACATTAACGCAAAAAAATTTGCGGATGAAGCACATTTTCGCAAAATAAATTGAAAATAAAAATTAAAATTTAACATACATTTTTTGCTAATAAACACAATTCCAGTACACTTTGTCCTGAGGTATGGTCGCAGAAGGTTAATAATAACATAATATAAAGCTTCTTTTCTTAAACATTGCAAATAAAACTGTTTTTTTTTTGCACTTTAAAACGATAATATAATATTTATGAGATAAACGTCAACATGACTATTTCTTAAAACATCATTATATTAGGTTGGCTTAGCCAAGGCCACCTACTGTAGTATAGGTGGCCTTGGCTTAGGACGGGTCAGCTGGCTGTTGTACGGGTAGATGTTGCCAAGTGTAATTTCTATTTGGTTCTAAAATATAACAGCCTCGTGTTGAATATATTTCAAAAGTACTGTAGGACGAAAACTTCTAATAAATAATGATTCTTAATGGCTTTGTTTAATAAAATAACAATAATTCGAATATATGATTTACTAGAATTAGATGTTACGCTAGAAGTGGGTCACTTTTAATAATAAATGATATAAACTAATTTTTTTAGTTTATTGAAATAGATACAAATTTAAAAGGTCATTTGGATTAGTTTAAGAGAGTATCACGCGTAGTTGGTTTGTTTTGTTACTTTGGGTTAATTTTGATTGTGTGATGGGCGAGGTTGGTCAGGAGCGTAGCGCGCTTGTTTGGCTAATTAAAGTTAGTTTCGATTATTTTTGCTTAATCTGGAATACGCGCGCTTGTTTCTACTTTGGTTAACTACGTTTAGTTTGGGCTAGTTTATTTTTGCTTAGTGTGGATTGGTTTTGCTTAGTTTGAGATAGCGAAGAGAAAGCACGCTTGCCATTTTACTTTGATTAATTAGGGTTAATCTAGGTTAGTTTTGGTTAGTATGGGTTAGTTTTGGTTAGTCTGGGTTAGCTTGTGTTAGTTTTGGTTAGTATGAGTTAGTCTTGGTCAGTCTAGGTTGGTTTTGCTTAGTTGGGAATAGCGAAGAGACAAGCGCGCGTAGCGCGTTTGTCTCTTTGCTTTGGTTAATTAGGGTTAGTTTGGGTTAGCTTTGGTTAGTGTGGATTGGTTTTGCTTAGTTTGAGATAGCGAAGAGACAAGCACGCGTAGCGCGTTTGTCTGTTTACTTTGGTTAATTAGAGTTAATTTTAGTTACTTTGGGTTAGCTTTGGTTAATATGGGTTGGTTCTGGTTAGTCTGGGTCTGGTAGTTGAGTTAGTTTGGGTTAGTTTTGGTTAGGTTCGGTTGGTTTTACTTAGTTTGGAATAGCGAAGAGACAAACGCGCGTAGCGCGCATGTCTCTTTACTTTGGTTAATTAGGATTAGTCTGGGTTAGTTTTGGTTAGTCATGGTTAGTTTGGATTAGTGTGGATTGGTTTTGGTTAATTTGGGTTAGTGTTGGTTAGGTTGGGTTAGCTGTAGTTGATTTACTGGCGTGCGTAGCGCGCTTGTCCTTTAAAATTAATTTGTATGGGTTACTTTTGGTCAATCTGGGTTAGTTTACGTTAGTCTGGACTAGTTTTGGTTAGTTTGCATCAGTCTGAATTAGTTTTGGTTAGTTAGGAGACAAATGGGACCTTATTTGGTTAGTCTAAGGCATATAAGGAACAAGCGCGCGGTGCGCGTTTGTTTAGTTACTTTCACAAGTTGTTATTCTACTTTATGAAACATGCCCCTGGACTTGGCAATTTGCTTACTTGAAAATCAAGAAGGTTAGCCACGTCTGACAACATTGCAAGTAAATTGTCATCATTACCGTCATATTGGGAGAGTTTTCGCATTTAAATGTCACTTATTTATAAAATTTCTTTTTCAATTTTTGGCGTCAAAAGTGCTTCATCCGCAATTTTTTTTGCATTAATGTGTTCCATTTGATGTAATCTTTCCATTGAACCCAAAAAAATCTTTAAAATCGACAGTGCTTATATGACACCAGACCCCAGTCCGAGACTTACGGTATGGTCCTGCAAGAAGAAGAGTAACCTTTGCGACTATTCAGAGAACATTGAAATATTTTAAGTATGCCCCATATCGCATCCTTCCAGTGCAGCATTTAACACTTGAACAAAAGCAACTGCGCTTCCAATTTGTTTCTCAAATTTTAATCCGAGAACAAGATAATGATCCTGCACTATTTCAAAGAATTCTTTGGACGGATGAAGCCACATTTACTACATCGGGCATGTTTAACCGACACAATGCGCATTATTGGGCAGCAGAAAATCCCAGGAAATTTCAAGCTATTAAATACCAAGGAAGGTCTTCTCTTAATGTCTGGTGTGGTATAATTAACAACAGAATTGTCGGGCCAATATTCTACGAAGGATCCTTAACTGGCGGAAGATATCTCGATCTTCTTGAAAACGATATTGAGAACATTTTAGAAGAATTGCCACTCGAAACTTATGGCAATATAATTTGGCAACAAGATGGGGCGCCGCCTCATGCTGCTCGCCAAGTTTTGCAATTTCTTAACCAACATTACAATGAGTGGATCGGACGTTATGGAACTATTAGATGGCCACCTAATAGCCCCGATATTACAATTTTGGACACCTTTCTATGGGGCCACTTGAAGAATGTTGTTTACGAAAACAGGAATGCAAACACGGAAGAAATTAGAAGAAAAATTGTAAATGAAATCGATCGTCTTAACCAAGAACCCCAAATAATATTGACGAGTTTAGAAAGGTTAAGGAGGGGATACCGATCATGTTTCGAAAATAATGGAGGCCATATAGAACATTTAAATTATTAACATTATTTTTATCGTTGTCAAATAGTTAGTATGTGTTATTACTATTACGTTTTACTTTGGATTTTATGTTAATAATTAATAATTAAGGTTTTAAGATGTTGTTTTTTGATGTTTGACTTTGACAAATAAACACCTATGATATCTAGCTTTTTCAGGTAAAACTATCCTTTAAAAATGATGTTCTTGCGGGACTGTTTTTAATTAATTGTAATAAAACCGCTGGAAATAAACCCAGCAACCTCTATATCAGTGAATTCCTTGTAAAGAGCTCTATCCATTAGTATAAAAATATATAGGGTATTCCATT
Source organism: Pissodes strobi (assembly GCA_016904865.1). NCBI lineage: Eukaryota > Metazoa > Arthropoda > Insecta > Coleoptera > Curculionidae > Pissodes > Pissodes strobi. Next base: position 21,420 of record JAEQML010045014.1, on the reverse strand, counting down.
TAAAAAACATGACAACCACGCTGTAAGTCTTTTGTTTTTAATTCAAATGTTTTTTTGGTGAGATTTTTGAATTCTACGGAAAAAAATACCTCAAATGGCTATTTTCGTTTTTTACAAAAATACAGGGAAGTTAAAAAAAAGACCATTTTTACTTTAAAATGAATAACCCTGTACAATTAAATTATTAAAAAGAATCCAGTTAAAGAATAGATAAATTTCTGAGGTACGGACGTACACTGTCATGCACAAAGAAACACTACCCACGTCCTACTTAGTACTTACGTTTGATTTTCGTTATTCAAAGCTTGGATAAGCAAAGGAAAATCTAGATCCGCCATTTCGTTTCAACAACCAATCCTTAAAAAGTTGATGGTACAACTTTTTCAAATTGTCAAGAAATGTTCTCAATCTTGATAAAAAATTGTTCCCTTGAATAGCAATTTTGACAAATTTTCAGATATCTGTAACCTTGAAATCATGTTGAAATACAACAGATAATTCTTGGGTCACCAGAATACGAATCCATCAACTATCTTGACATTTTGCATTTTGTCAACCTTGAATCAATATTCAATAGACACAGAATATGTTGAGTTTCAATTTAAAACACCGTTTTTATTTAGAGTAATAATTGGCTCTATTTTTTTAAATACGTAATACGTATTCTAATTAATTCCGATCGGATAAAAAATAGTATGTGCAGCTCGTAGGAAAAGCACATTCCTGGACTCTTGTCCAGGAATGTTTTGCTTTTCCTCCTAGTTACACAATATACTATTCTTCTCCGATTGACAGCAAATATTAATTTTGCAGACACATATCAATCAGCAAAGTATTACTTTTCATGCCTTGCCAGCAAAGTAAGTACTTTGCTGCCTATGCATCAAAATGATTAGTCTCCATGGGAATAAAACGTTTGACATAAGTTGTCAAACTTATTATGGACATATACATTTCCATAGCAACCAACAGTTCCAACAATTGCCATTTCTATAAAATTTTGTTTTAATTTATCACTATAGGAAAATTAAAAAGATTGTGGGAATTGTAATAATTTGCAAATATACGATATTCATATATCATTATAAACAATCGGAAAAAATATTTATGTTCAACTCGTCAGCAAAGTAGATTGACTGCCTTAGCTGAATTCCTAGCCTCGCTACGCTCGGCTATGAACTATCAGCCGCGGCAGTCAATCTACTACTTTGCTGCCTAGTAAAACAAATAACTAGATGGTAGAGACGAGACTGCAAGAGGCAAACTAATGTACTTATTTTATATTTTATTTTCAGGGTTATTGATTAGATTTTGACCACCACCTTATATTTTTTATTTAATACAATAGAAAAAAAAATGTTAAATACAAAAAATTTAGCTCAAAAGATGTAGTTTATTTTTTAATTATTGTATTTGTTTATACTGCGTGGGGAAATGCGTCAGATGGCATTTTAACGAAATACTCTATTCATATATTCTATAAAAATACACCTAATCAGCTAAAACATTTGTATTTTTTCTACTATATTAAATAAAAATGATAAGGGGAAGATTAAACTCTAATCAATAAACACATACTTATCATGCGAGTGAAAAGCGACTCACTCATTTGTGGGTTTTTTATTAGGTTAGAATAGAAATGCAGAAAAATGTCTTTGTACTTTTTTTAGACCTATCCAAATATATAATAAAAAAATACATATGTCCAAAAACTGTTTTTTTTTTAATTTTGCCACCTTGTATATTTTAATGGAAATTCATATAGATATGATATTAGATAAATAATTGCTACGTATTCGATTTCTATTTGCAACTAAAATGAAAATCAAATTATAGTTTAAGAAAAAATTAATTTTTATATAAATAAAAACGTAAAGTGCTTTCTACATTTTTATAATCCTTTGATATTTACAAACATAGCTAGTAATACAAGATTCAGAACAATTAATATCAAGCACTCCCTGCACTCCACGCATTTGTTTATATCAAAATTAGTTTTTTGCCAGCCACTTTATTCTCATTTTAAGCTTATTAAAAGTTATTTTTTATCCGATCGGACGAAAAACGACACCTTTCCGATGTGTTTTCTCACCGCAAAAGTCATGATTCCAGAATATTGTATTCGTTGCTTGGCAACATGCAATAACTGTACAAGAATAGAAAATAACTGTCCGGGAACATAACATTCCCGTCCTAGGCCGGGAATGTAGCATTTCTGTCCTATTCAAACGCCTTGTTTGTCAGATCTGACGTCTATCAAAAGTAACATTTAGCTGTAGTTTCCGTAGCTACGTAATAAACTTCAAGCTCGCTCGATTCAAAACTTGATATTATGTTGAGTTTAAATTTAAAACACGTTTTTATTTACAGTAATATTTGGCTCTATTTATATAAGTACGTATTCTAATTAATTTCGATCGGATAAAAAATAGTATGTGCAACTCGTAGGAAAAGCACATTCCTGGATTCCTGTGTTGCTAGCCTCGGCTGCGCCTCGTCCAGCAACTACCACAGTCGTCCAGGAATGTTTTGCTTTTCCTCCTAGTTACACAATATACTATTTTACATAGAAACAGAATTTCCTGCTATTCGCAATCGAAAATCCAAAAAATGCCTGGTGAGCAGTGCGATGATAGCAATGATATTAATTCTCAAGCAACAGCCAAAAAGTCCAAGATTGAAATATTTAGATTGATTATTAAGTAACTCAATATTTAAAAAATAGATTTGTAAATCATAAAAAACAGTTTTACTATTTCGAATTTCGACCCACGAATCTTTAAAGAAATTCAAAGGTCACCAACACACCTTCAATGAGAATCTTTAATCAAGGGTGAGCTTATTAGCTTTGAGCAAAATTTTATAATTTAAAATGTTTAGATGATCGGTCATGATTAACTCAAAAACAAAAGCAAGAAAGCAAAAACTCTTATAAGAATGATGAAAGTAGCGCAAACTCTGTCAATAACGATTCCGAAGATGAAAATAGAGCTGCTTAAAAAAATTATTTCCATTTAAATGATTCTTATTCGGGCTGTTTTGTTTTCAATTTAAAAATTGTAGAAAAATATAATCTTCACTCTGCGGCATACTCTAATTTGTATGTCGCGTATAAAAATCTATTGACTATATATTATCTCGCACTCAAGTGTGCTGCGAAAGGGTTTTTAGTAAGTTCAAAATAATATTAAATAGATTTAGACAGCTATTAGGGCAGGAGGTGCTGGAATAATTCCTTGTTATGAGCTCTGAATGGAACTTATTGGAAAATTTAGTTTGGGTTTTATAATCGATACTTTGGCTAAGAACTTAAGGAAACATTCTACATAATTTTTAATTTAAAACTTTCGAATCGTATTTTTTTTTGTTTAGTTAGTTTGTTAGTGTTATTATTTGTAACACTCATATTTTATAGCAGAATTTTTATGGTAATTGTCGGTTGTCATGCACCTAGTAATTTGGGTTAGTTTATTTTCTTATTTGTATGATCCCATGATCCCAAAAATTATTTTTGCGCTACCAATGTCTTACTTTTGCTTGCAAATATTATTTAACACCAAATTTATGAAATTTCATCTGCGGCGTCCAATTTTTTTACCTATATCTCGATATTTTTACATTTCACCTGAAACGTCAATTTTTTCGACATTTTAGAAACAGAAAAGCATGTAGATAGTATTTTTTCCTATGAATTCCCTATGTTCAAAAACCATTTTTGAACACGTCTGCATATCTAACGATTTAATTCTTGTACAATTTAATATTCCACGCCACTGTCCTCGCATTCCAAACAAATTAAAATACATGCGATACTACCAGCGCCATCTGTTGTAACCACGGTTACTCATCTGAAATTGGGCCGCATATCCTACGCTATCTGACCAATCATAGCGCTTCCCGCTATACCCCGGCGACCGAGTCGACCAATCACTGTCTCTTAACGGAGGTAATCAAGTTAGCTCCTACTTTCATGATCTTTAAGAATCGATTTTAATAAAAACTAGTTAACGTATTTCGACCGGATTCGTGTTAAAATTCATAAGGTTAATTTAGACAATCGCTGACGTAAAGGTTTACATAACTTCTCAGCATTTACATTATTCGCCCTTTCTATTTCCGGAGGATGTATATCATCCCGCCGGAAGGGCAGTGGCGTGCAAACCAGCCCCTGCAGACCCTGCAGTGCGGGAGGGCCCCGGAGTATACAGGGGCCCCGCAGGGGCCTCTGTATACTCCGTATTGAATTAACATTTATTGAAACTTTTACATATTTTAAATATTATGTTAAAATTAACCTTTGTATACAGTTAATTATACATGAGAAAGCAAGAATTCATTTGGAAGGATAACAAAACCGTTGAGTCCTTTCTGAAAGATAATCGAGACATTTTAAAAAACATTTTGAAGAGGCTCATTGACATCGCAAGAACTATGGCAATTTGCAACTTACCATTTCGTGGACATCGAGATACTATTTCTGGTTATGAAAATAAGTTGAAACCAGATTCTTTAGAAGGTGTATTTCTGAATATTGTAAAACTTTTATCAATATATGATCCGTTCTTGAGATGCACTTCAATAATATGCAAAAGATTCGTAATCATTACCTAAGTAATTGGTCACAAAATAAATTTAATGCCCTTATTTCTGATACAATTCAGAAAACTATAGTTGAAGACATCAAAAAGGGGCCGTTTTTTCCCTCATTGTTGATACAACCCAAGATATTAGTAAGAAAGATCACCTAAGTCTTGTGATCCGGTACATTAATACCAAAGGTAATAAAAAGTAAGAAGTAGAATGTGGCAGATTTTTTCTTAGGATTTTTCGAAATGATGGAACAAAGACCAACGGATTTTGAAAATGAAATTCTTGCATTTTTATAATAACAAGGAATTTCGCTTAGCAAATGTAGAGGACGACGGGGCTATGATGGAGCCGCAAATATGAGTGGTAAGATATTTTCTGGTATAGTTTTTGATATAAAAAGAAAATTTTATGCTTTTTACTTTCCAGGTAAATACTCCGGACTACAGGCTTTATATAAAAAAGACAGTCTGATGCTGTTATATATTTACTGCACTGCACATAGCCTGAATTAACTTTTAAATGACTCAGTAAATAACATCATCGAAATTAGTAATTTTTTGACTCGATTCAGTATCTATATGTGTTTTTTAGCGAAAGTCTATCACGTTGGCAAGGTCTGAATAGTGAAATAAAAGATAGCGGCACTGTTAAATTAACTCTAAAAAAACTTTGTCCTACAAGATGGTCATCAAGAGCCGACAGTATGATATCGCTAAAAACGAACTATTTAGCTGTCGTGAAGTTTTTTTTTTATAGCAGTGGCACACACACTAATGGGGGATCCTATGGCGCTCGACGAGCGATGTGTGTAAGAAGATGTTGATTGACACGATTCTTGAATAGTTGTAGCCTGTAATTAGGGGGAAACAGATCTACTGGGAGTGAGTGCCACAGTGATGCAGTGCGCCAGACAAAGGATATCTTGTAAAGCAATGTTCTAGGTGTTTCCAGTTGTACGACGAACTGGTGCGCTCTTGTCGTCTGTCGTGACTGTCTGACAGGCGCTGCCAGAGGCGGGATGAGGCGGGCCAAATCCTGGGAACACCTGCCGTGAAAGTATCTGTAAAACAGAGACGTCTCGGCCACATGTCTGCGGTGATCTATACTATCCAGATTCCGGGTCAACTCCTGGTCGCCGACGAGGCCTTCGAAATATCTAATGCAAGTGCTTGTCAAATTTGTCTGCAGTGGTTAAGAAAAAGTATGATAGAGATGAGGCGAAAGCACTACTAAACAAAATAGAAAATTTAAAGTTTATCTTTTTACTTACATTTCAAAGTAAACTTTTTGAATTTACTTTCAAAAAATTTACAGAGCACTGAAATCGATGTTAGTCAAGCAACAGATTTAATTGCTAGTGTTGCCTACACGGTATGATTGAGGGGCCCCGTAAAAATTCTGCGGGGGGGCCCCAGAAAAATTTTGCACGCCACTGCGGAAGGGGCGTTAACAACTTCTTCAAGTTGATCTAGTTCCCACGTTCTAGAATTCAGTACAAAGTAATAGAGTAGTCTCTTGAACCTCGACCATGTAAGTCGCAAAAAACGCACCCCCGTTTCTAGCCGGCTGGCGCTAGCCGCCATGCCGGGAAGTTTTCACGTTTTGATACCTCATAATCTCTCTAGTTCTTTACTCAACTGACATAGTGATATCCCAGCATAATCATCTTTATGTCAAGCCTATATACAATAAGGTATTTATTGGCAAACATACTGCCGTTATTCTCACGAGTCTCACGCCGAGCAATGGCGTCCCAATTGGTCTTATCCATGGGAGTTCTACAATCGAGCTCTGTCTGAAACCACACTCAATCGAGCATAGTCCCCTATATATATTTTTTTCTATGAGCAGAGTCTCGGAACCTCAAGTAAGTAAACGAACATGTTTACAATCACTAAGCCTACAAAAAGGTATATTTCGGCATCTTGACTGCCATTATGGAGACCCACTGATCTCTAGTACTAAGCCTACAAAAAGGTATATTTCGGCATCTATACTGCCATTATCGAGACCCACTGATCTCTAGTCTAGTACTAAGCCCACAAAAAGGTATTTCGGCATCTTTACTGCCATTATGGAGACCCACTGATCTCTAATTCTCAAAGGCTGTACCATGCGCAGTACAGTCCCCAATGGCCTTGTCCATGGGTTTTTCAACATTCTATATCACGAGTGTACCACTGGGTTGCTACACTCTTGCCTTATTCTAATATAAGGATTACTCTGCATACCTACTCTTGCCTTATTCTAATACAAGGATTACTCTGCAGTCTGCATACCTACTCATGCCTTATTCTCATATAAGGATTAAACGGCACTAGTCTGCCAATTTACTCAAGTTATCACAAGGCTGTATCCCCTACGCGGACCTCAGCTTACTTATGCTACCAGTATAGCATATTTACTAATCATTCATGCGTGAACCAGTAAGCCTCATTCGCAAGGCATTCATGTCATGCCATATGCACTAACTGCATACCAGAGTCAAACCACTACATTCCAGTCATTCTTGTTTGCAAGAAATTGAAAATTGAACTACATTGTAAATAGAAGCTAGCCATAGATCTAGTGTTTTTCAAAGTGACTTTCCCCCAGTGTTAGAAGATAACCTCCTGAACATTGAACGTTTCTCGTCATTGGTGTTCATAGTGTACATATTAGCTTTTAGGTGGACTTTAAGGTAATATTAATCCTGTTATTATTGCTTGTATATTGTTGTATTTTATATCAAGGTTAAATCAGCTAACATAGTTGACAAGTAGCTGTTCCGCAGGAACTCTAACAACAGACATTTCACTGTACATAGCTTCAAGGTTATGTTTATAACCATATATTAGTATAGTCAAAGTTTACAGAATTAAAAATATAAGTTGGTGCACTAAGCGCCAATTCAATGAAATCGTCATATCAAAGGCGAGCCGAGGACGTAAAAAAATGTAGGGTGTATTGAGGCAATAAGAGCCGAGTTTGACGCGATTTACTTCGGCCAAAGCGCTATTGGGCAACATATAGTAAAATTTCCCGCTTAGTCAGTAATAAATGGATGAATTTAAATAATGAAATATGTTTTCATTAAAATTTTGAAAAATATATTTTGTGAAGTCACAAAAAAAGATGAAAAGGTAAAGGCTTTACTCAGCATATTTTAAAGAAATTACGGTAAATGCGATTGCATATAAAATTTGTAAAATATATTATTTTTTACTTCAAGAATGAAATTTAATATCCCGTGCAAAATCCTTTATTTTAATTTATTTTGGGGATGAACTACATCATAGTTTTGCAAAACTTTACAAATTATATTGGAAAAAGTCTTGCAAAACTAATTGTCTACATTTTAGCAATTTCTATATTTCGTTAATTTTACCACAATAACTAATTAGCACAAAATTTAAAGATTAGATTAGATAAACCTATATTTGCACCCATCTTACATTATTTTGCAAATGCACAAAATCTGATTAAAAGTTGCCTTTTTTAGTTGGTAACACGGTTGATGGAACAGCATATGAGTGTATACAGCTCCTAGAAAAATTTGCAAAACTGTTTTCATTAAAATGCAAACCACACATTCTAATACGGCTATGATATTATTACATTGGTGTATCATTAGCATATTTGTGGGATCCTATAATTTCTAAGGCACTTTTCCAGGCTCAAGTTTTTTTTTATTACATACTCTATTGTACTCACTATAAATCGATATTAATATTGAACATTGATGGGAAGTAGGACAAATTTTACTTGTAAGATTTGACCCAAACATACAAGTGAAGTTAAATAAAAGCTTATAATAAACTAATACACACCTACCCTTTTGGGCACCTAAAGAGCGATATATTGTCTGCCATTCGTCTTTCACAATCAACTACTGAGCAAATATTTCGATTTTCAACTAGACATTTTACTCAGAAGTCCACCAAAAACAAACCGCTATTTTTGAAATCTCACCCTATACGCCGGACCGTAAACAAATTTAAAATAAACTTAAATTACCTAGCTCTCCACTATACACTGGCACCAGTTTACCGGGCAGGCGGGGAGGGGCGGAGTGGAATTTGACGATAGCGCGGAGAGAATCAACTTATATTTTTAATTCTGTAAACTTTGGTATAGTATTAGAACTGTTTATGCATTGCTTTAGTTTTTAAGAGTTTTATTTATGTCATATTTTTCAAGGTCGAAATTTGCCTCGACTGATATTGTTCATATCGTAGCACTGACTACGTACAATTATTCAGTGTTTATATTTTGTGTATTTATGAGCTTCTAGTTATTTTTAAGTAAAGTAACTTATTAAAATATTCATATAATGCTAAAGCTTTTTGTTTTATTTACAAAATGACTTTAGAACTAGCCCTATTGTAAATTTCAGTGCCTAAGAGCACATCTCTTTTTGTTCAGAAAACCGACCAAGATCGATTCTGAAACACCCTATTGAACTGCTGTCTCGGTTTGTTCGATCCTTGCTACTTTTCGGCATTAAAACGACCCAAAATAAACGCTGTTTAAAAATATGCACGACCAAAAAATGCTCGTCAGTTTTATTATGTACCTTGGAATTGCTTGCCTTTGGCTCCACAAATGATTAAACTTGGCTTGAATTGTTATAGAGCCTCTTCGGCCCAGGCTCCAGGATGTAAACTGCACAAGTGCAAGTTTAGTGACCCTAATGAAATGTGTACCTATATATCGTCGATTCGATAGCAAGTCGGCTATCGTTTTCAAGAAAGGCAAAAAGCTAAAAATGAAAATGGTTAGCAAATACAATAAAACAGTAAAAAGCTCTTGCAGATTGTCAGGCTTTGAACTGACTTTGACAAGATGACAATTATAATGCCATATTTAATTACTGGTTAACTGGTATTTAGTGTGATAATGAGGTGTTATTTGGTAAATTAATTTGTTTTTGAAGTTTTATATATCTATAATTTGGTGTTATTCGCTTAGGAAGAATTTAATGATTTTTGTTGAAAGGATTAGTTAATTTTTAAGTGTCCCTTATCAACATCAGTTTTTAGCAAAGGTAACCATTTGCTATTAAAACTAACAGAAGTTAAAGCAACACATTCATCTTTATTTAATAAAATTAAAGCACTTTCTTTAATTTTACGTTTTTTAGATGAAGGCTCCTTTGCCAAAATACTAGAAGCGTTCCATTGTATTCTATGATTGTTATCAAATGCATGTTGACAAATGTGTGATTTGTGGAATTGTGCATTTCTAATATAAGTTGGTGTTCTTTTATACGTTTTGATAATGGTCTACACAGGTCTCACCTATATAAAATTTATTACATTCACATGGTATTTTATAGATAACATTTTTAGTAGTTTCATTTTCATTAAGTGGTTTTGTTTTTGTTAGTTTAGATCTAAGGGTGTTTTCTGTTTTGAAAATTGTACGAATGTTAAATTTATTACCTATTCGTTTTATTTTGTCTGATAAACCAGGAATATAAGGAATAAAGAGGTTCGTAATAGGTCTATTTTGATTTTGTCTGATATTTGGTTGTTCAAATTCTATAAAGCATTTTTGAATGAAATCAATAGGATAGTTATTATTAATCAAAACATTGCTCAAAAATTATTTTTCTGTGTTGAAATTTTGATTATTACAAATTATTTTCATTCGATCATATAGACTTTTTACGACCCCCTTTTTTACCATTATTGGGTGATTTGAATTAAAATTTAAATATCTGTTTGTATGTATGTGTTGGTTTTCTGTATATTTTTGTTTCGAAACTATTCAAGTCTTTTTTTATAAGAATGTCAAGAAATGAAAGTTGTTCATTAATTTCTTTTTCTATAGTGAATTTGATTGTGGGTTCTTTGGTGTTAATATGATTTAGAAAATCGTTAAGAAAATGTTCGTTATATGGATAAATTGAAAAAATGTCATCTATATAACGCCACCAAATTAAAGGTTTATATTGATAATTTTAAACAAAATTTCATTCAAAATTTTCCATAAAAATATTACTTAATAAAGGTGATAAAGGCAAACCCATAGCCATACCATTGTTTTGTTGATAGTAATTGGTATTGTATTTAAAATAAGTAGTTTTTACGCAAAAAGTAAGTAATTCGAGTATTGTGTCAATATTAAGTTTTGTACGTTCACCAAGGTTAGTATCATTTGTTAATTTATTTCTTACAATATTTAAAGTTTTATCAACAGGTACGTTGGTAAATAGACGAACAACATCAAAACTTACCAGAGTATCGTTAGGATTTAAATTAATTTGTGAAAGTTTTTCTAAAAATGTTGTGAATTTCTTATATATGAGTTAGTATTGTTAGCAAGTGGATTAAGAATGTTGAGTAGATATTTAGCAATGGGGTGTCTTGGCTAATTTATACAGCTGACTATTGGACGTAGAGGAATATTTACTTTATGTATTTTTGGTACTCCATAAAAATGAAGTGTTTTACTATTGTGTGGTGTCAGTTTAAATCTTTCTATGTCATTGAATTGATTTTTGTGTTTTTTTAACATTTTGTATATCTGTCTCTCAATACGTTCTGTTGGATCATTATTTAGTATTGAGTAATTACCGTCATTTAAAAGAGACATTATCTTTTCATCGTAAGTAATGCAATTCATTATTACGGTTGAATTACCTTTATCTGCTGGTAGAATTTTAATAGTGTTAGCTCTTTTTAATGATTGTAATGCTCTTTGTTCTGTGTATGTTATGTTTTGTTTAATTTTAAATGGTTTTTCTAGTGTTATTTTAGTTCTAATTCTAAATTCGTCTTTATGTTCTTCTGGCAAGTTTTGTGTTGTTTCTTCAATTGCTGAAATGATATCAAACTTAGGAACGATTTTAGGTGTAACTGAGTAATTTAAATCTTTAGAAAGAACAAGTTTATCAACATCGGATAATACTCTATCAGACAAATTAATTACAGTTTTTTCAATAAAGTCGTTATTTTTGACAATAGGAATTTCTTCGTTTAATTTTTCTTGAATGAGATTATTAAATTTATTTATATGAATACGTTTTTGTTTACCAAAATTTATTAAATTACTATTATGAACACAGTTACAAATATGATTGAAATCTATAGGTAAAATTTGGTTTTGAAAGTTTAGTTTTAAATTATTAATTTCTATTTGAATTTTATATTTATTAAATCTATGAAACTGTAATCTTTCTCGTAACAGAGCATTACTTGCTCTTTCTAAGATTTTTATGGATTTTTGGTTGTTGTATGGTGCTTTAAGTCTTAAACCTTTAGGAATCAAGTTATTGTTTTTGCATTTGTGTAAAAAGGTTAAACTGTTTTCAAAATGCAATAGCTTTTTATGTTTATTTTCTAAATCTCTAAAAATAGAACAAATATTAGGACCATACCTTTGATGTAAATATGTTCTATATTATTGTGGAGGATTCATTTTTACCTTGGAATTGATTGCCTTTGGCTCCACAAATGATTAAACTTGGCTTGAATTGTTATAGAGCCTCTTCGGCCCAGGCTCCAGAATGTAAACTGCACAAGTGAAAGTTTAGTGACCCTAATGAAATGTGTACCTATATATCGTCGATTCGATAGCAAGTCGGCTATCGTTTTCAAGAAAGGCAAAAAACTAAGAATGAAAATGGTTAGCAAACACCATAAAACAATAAAAAGCTCTTGCAGATTGTCAGGCTTTGAACTGACTTTGACAAGATGACAATTATAATGCCATATTTAATTACTGGTTAACTGGTATTTAGTGTGATAATGAGGTGCTATTTGGTAAATTAATTTGTTTTTAAAGAGCCTTCATCTAAAAAACGTAAAATTAAAGAAAGTGCTTTAATTTTATTAAATAAAGATGAATGTGTTGCTTCAACTTCTGTTAGTTTTAATAGCACATGGTTACCTTTGCTAAAAACTGAAGTTGATAAGGTACACTTAAAAATTAACTAATCCTTTCAACAAAAATCATTAAATTCTTCCTAAGCGAATAACACCAAATTATAGATATATAAAACTTCAAAAACAAATTAATTTACCAAATAACACCTCATTATCAGACTAAATACCAGTTAACCAGTAATTAAATATGGCATTATAATTGTCATCTTGTCAAAGTCAGTTGAAAGCCTGACAATCTGCAAGAACTTTTTACTGTTTTATTGTATTTGCTAACCAGTTTCATTTTTAGTTTTTTTTGCCTTTCTTGAAAACGATAGCCGCCTCGCTATCGAATCGACGATATATAGGTACGCATTTCATTAGGGTCACTAACTTGCACTTGTGCAGTTTACATCCTGGAGCTTGGGCCGAAGAGGCTCTATAACAATTCAAGCCAAGTTTAATCATTTGTGGAGCCAAAGACAATCCACAGTTGAATTGTCTTTGGTGGAGCCAAAGGCAATCAATTCCAAGGTAAAAATGAATCCTCCACAACAATATAGAACATATTTACAGTTTTATTATGGTTCGGAAGACCGTCAATAGGTACGTTTCCAGAAAATTTTATCAAAATTGTTTAATTTTTGCGTCAGTCATTGGGTACAAAGCGAAATTTTAAAAAATTGCAGATTTAGCGTAATACCTAGCATACGGAAAATCTGATTGCCAACCGACGCCGACGGTACCCCTCAAGTGTTTCCTAACTGACTGCATAGGAAAAAGTGTGCTGATCAATGAGCCAAAAGAAGTTTTCACTTAAAAAATTAATGAAATTAAAATATGTTATTATGGATTATAATAGTATCGTTGACTGATAATATTCTCAGCCAACGATATAACCTATTTTTTCTAACAACCTGGGCAAAATATGAAAAACTAACTTATTTTTCATCAATTTCACCCCAAATGACGAACCAAATTTTCTTCAGCTTCTTATTGGCAGAGGCTTCAAATAAATTATCCTCATTCCTCTTGCCATATTTGGTGCTTCTTAATTAATTTTTCTTTAAATTGAGTTTTTGCTTATCTCTGGTGTTATTATTTACATTTTGTTGACATTAAAAGAGTGCTGTTTTTTTATCACTAGGTAAGTATATTTATTTGCCTGAAATCTCGTTTAAAATGAATAGAAGATGGGAAAATGGGCTAGGATCGGAGTATTTGGACATTTATAAAGCAATAAGCAGAGGTTTCTGACGATCTTATCGGAGATTTTGAAGTAAAATTTTACTTTAAATATCGAAATTATAGCAAGTAATTTCAAAATATAGAGCACAAGAAATACTTGTAATTCATAATATTAATTTTACATTTTTGAAATTATTACTTATGTCGAACACACTGCGTTGTAAGTAATTAATAAATCTATATTTTCCCTTTTTTTCACGTGATCACTGTGACATATTTGACGTCATTCTGTATATACTTTTCATTATACCTGATATAATGATATTTCAAAATTCCTGTAAAAACCGGATGAATAACACATTTTTCGGTGATTCGCCATTACCTTTCTGAAAATTAATAAATTATTCGAATGGCTTTGATCTTTGCGTACCTGTTTAGAATGTTTATTCATTAATAATACAACCTCACGTACAAAATGGCATATCTTATGACATGCCAGGTATAGTTCCCGGTAAATATTTCTATTAGATGATAGGATACGTTTTTCAAAGAAAACTTAATTGAGCAAAATCCCCAAAAAAAAATTAAATGACTAACTGAGAAGGCCCATCATAGAAATATCTTCTGTCGGTATGAATCAAACCGCAAAATAATGACTCAACGTTGCAACTAATAGGTATAGTGAAATAAAATTTTGGGTAATTTTTTTATTAACAGATCGTTGCCATATCTCCTTCGATCTCGAAATCTCATATTTTCTGGTGATTTATACATGTAAACCTGATAACAATAACCTTAACAATGTCTCAAAAAAATGCTGGAAACGGGTTCATTAGAAAAACTTGCAAGGCGTTCGTTCTTTCTCTATCACCTTAGTCTAATATAGAAAATTTTAGTATTATCACCGTCTAAAGATATTCTAATTTTAGACGGTGGTATTATCATCAAAAGTAGAGCTCTGAAACATGGCATGTAGGTAAAGATCTATTCATAAAATTGAAAATTTTCATTTAAAAATCGGAACTTGGAAACCGAATGAGGTAAGTAGGGCAACAATGTTTGGTAAAAAAAAATTGAGTTTTGCTTTCAAATCATGCATGTAATAAACGCACGCCCATGATTAAAAGATCGCATTAGTTGTGTTTGAAATTCAAGAGTTACCTCAGAAAACCTGCGATACTTTTCGTTCTTGTACCTACATAATGTAATATGAATTGATGGGTATTTCAAAGCCCTATTTATTCAATGTGAATAAATAAATGGTTGATTCATGGAAATACAGTTTTGAAGCAAATTGTTTTTTATTTCGATTAAATCTAATAGTATTTAACAAAAATAATTATTTTAGTTAAATGGATTAGATATACTTTTAAACAATGTAGCAATCTATTCAAATAGCATCATGAACAACAGTCACAATTGTTTTGTTTCTATTATTTTTTGTTTTAGTTATTGTAGTTTTATTTTTAGATCAAACTATTGATGGCATCGAAGTTTTACGTAGTCTGATGGAAATCGATTTAATGTCGTTACTAACAACAGAATCGGTGAAAATCTTGTGCCATTTCCGTCAATGCTCATTATACTGGATCTGGAGAGGTAGTTGTATGTCCTATTAGTTTAATTAGACTCTAGAATTTTAGTATTTTTTTTGTAAAAACTAGTGAGTTACCCGTAAAATTAATAAGTAGTACACCTTATCTCATAATATGTTTATGTTCCTATCTAGTATTTAGAAAAAAAAAATGTTTTTAGCTTATAATAATAGTTTTTTTTTATTATAAAAATTATTTAACTTTCAAAACCAGTGATAAGCAGAGACAAAATAATCTGATAATATTTTTTATTTATATTTTGGGAATACTCGTTTTATTCTTTGCTTTTAATACCTTTGAATAAAACTGTTTCTTGGATATCCCTTTTAAACTTTTATTTTATTTACTGTGGACAACTGTTTCTGTCATGAACTTGGTAATTAAAAGTTAGTGTTCTGACATACCATTTACAAATCGAGTTCGGATTTTAGATTCTTTAGCAATTAAAAGAAAACTAAGACATATAACTTATTTCAGCTAAAACGTGAAACCTAAATACGTCTTAAGAATAATAACAGTGTTTTTAATTTTTTTTTAAGCTACATAGTTGTTATAGCTTTTTTATTTGCTAATGAAACCGACTTCTTATCACTCACCTAACTGAATGTCAATAAATAGTCCTTTTAGAAAGATGAACACATATTTGCAACAGCCAAAATTTATTTTTTTATTTAAGTCATTGTTTCAGAGTCGATCTTGGTCGATTTTCTGAACAAAAAGAGATGTGCTCTTAGGCACTAAAATTTACCATAGGGCTAGTTCTAAAGTCAATTTGTAAATAAAACAAAAAGCTTTAGTACTATATGAATATTTTAATAAGTTATTTTACCTGAAAATAACTAGAAGCTCATAAATATACAAAATATAAACAATGAATTATTGCACGTAGTCATTGCTACGATGTGAAAAATATCAGTCGAGGCAAATTTCGACCTTGAAAAATATGACATAAATAATACTCTTAAAAACTAAAGCATTGCGTAAACAGTTGTAATACTATGCTAAAATATGGTTATAAACATAACCTTGAACCTATGTACAGTTTAATGTCTGTTATGAGTTCCTGCCGAACAGCTACTTATCAACTATGTTAGCTGATTTAGCCTTGATATAAAATACAACAATATACAAGCGATAATAACAGGATTAATATTACCTTAGAGTCCACCTATAAGCTAATATGTACATTATGAACACCATTGACGAGAAACGTTCAATGTTCAGGAGGTTATCTTCTAACACTGGGGGAAAGTCACTTTGACAAACACTTGCTAGGCCTATTATCACGGCACATATAACAACCAGCAATATTACTCGACCTGTCAGGCGAAAAATTAAATTTGACCTTGCTAATGTCAGTTGGGTAGGAAAAGTCAGGGCTGGATTTGAAATATAAGTATGATTTTCCTTTAACAGAGTCGTAATATAAAATTTCAAATATCAATAGGGTATGAAATATATGTATGCCTTGTTGTATGAGCAGGAAACCTAAAGAAATTCTTCTTGGAAGGATATCTCTGGTTTGTATAAGTTCTTATTGCGTAAACACCATGGCTTTTTGCATTACACAATGTCATAAACAACGTTCGTCTTTCACAATGTCAATTACTTGACAAATGCACGCCTATGGTTTTGATTTAACTCCAATAGTAATAAAATAAACCGGTCGTAAAAACACGACGCCGCTGGCGGCAGTTTGACGGATTTCCTACCAAGGAATATCTTGCGCGCGGACTTGCGCAGATGCGAAAAAAGAAGATGTGATATTGCTGGTTGTTATATGTGCCGTGCTATTATTCCTAGCTTCTATGTACAATGTAGCTCAATTTCTTGCAAATAGGAATGACTGGATTGTAGTGGTTTGACTGGTATGCAGTTAGTGCATATTGGCATGACATGAATGCCTTGTGAATGCGGCTTATTAGTGCACGCATGAATGATTAGTAAGTATGCTATGCAGGTAGCATAGGTAAGTTGAAATCCGCGTATGGGATGTAGCATTGTGATAGCTTGAGTATATTTGCAGACTAGTGCCGTTTAATCCTTATATGAGAATAAGGCATGAGTATGTATGCAGGCTAGTGCAGAGTAATCCTTATATTATGATAAGGCAAGAAGTGTAGCAACCTGTGGTATACTGGTAATATAGAATGTCCCATGGGCAAGACCATTGGGGACTGTGCAGCCATGGCACAGCCTTTGAAAATTAGAGATCAGTGGGTCTCCATAATGGCAGTAAATGCCGAAAGATACCTTTTTGTAGGCTTTGTGCTAGAGATCAGTGGGTCTCCATAATGGCAGTGGATGCTGAAAAATGCCTTTTTGTAGGCTTAGTACTAGAGATCAGTCGGTCTCCATAATGGCAATGAGATGCCGAGAAATACCTTTTTGTAGGCTTTGTGAGAATGTGATTGTAAACATGTTCGTTTACTTACTTGAGATTTAGAGACTAGGCTCTACTGAGTGCGGTGTGGTTCGAGACAGGGCTCGATTGTACAACTCCTATGGATAAGACCAATTGGGACGCCATTGCTCGGCGGGAGAATAAAGGCATTAAGTTTGCCAATAAATACCTTATTGTAGGCTTGATGTGACGATGATTATGCTAGGATATCACAATATCACTTGAGTAATGAACTAGATAGATTATGAGGTCTCAAAACGTGAAAACTTGCCGGCATGGCGCCTCGCGCCAGCCGGCTAGAAACGGGGGTGCGCCTATTGCGACTTACATGGTCGAGGTTCAAGAGACTACTTCTTACTCAATACTGAATACTAGAACGTGGGAACTAGAGCAACTTGAAGAAGTTGTTACCGCCCCTTTTGGTGGGAGAAGATGCACCGCTTCGGCATGGAAAGGGCAATAATGTAAATACAGAGATATTGTGTAAAAACTTAACATGACCCGTTGTCTAAATTAATATTATGAATTTTAACACAAATCTGGTTGAAATCTGCTGATTAGTTTGCATGAAATTTGAATATTAAAGATGTGAATTTTAGGGAATTTTAGTTAGGGTGAACTGGCTATCCTGTAGGATGCGCTGTGATTGGTCGACTCGGTCGCCGGGGTGTAGCGGGAAACGCTATGATTGGTCAGATGAGTTTAGGATGCGCGGCAGGCTCCAAATGAGTAAAGGCGGTTACAACAGATGGCGCTAGCAATGCAGCCCGGATAAAGCGCGAAGCGCTATGATTGGTCGGAGGCCTTTTGAGGACGCTTAACTTTTAGCTTTCTAGCCTGCCGACGCAATGGATAAACGTGGTAAACAAGAGATGGCGTTAGTAGTATCGCCAAGGTTTTAAATTGTTTGGAATGCGAGGACAGTGGCGTGCAATGTTAAACTGTACAAAAATTAAATCGTTAGATTTGAAGACGTGTTCAAAAATGGTTTTTGAACAGTCATCACCAACACAAACAGTAAACATTGAACAGGCTTGAGCAAACAAAAATGATTTGATTCAAACAAAAGAAATTATTTCGTACAAATGCCCAAAACTTTGGTTTAAATAACCGACCTATTTAAATTAAAACACAAAGTTTTTAGAACAAATATACCTCAGATTTCATTCAAAGCATAAAGGTTTTAGAACATATATATGATATATTTATTCCAAAAGCTTTGTGTTTTAATTTAATTACGCCGGGTATTTAAACCAATGTTTTGGGTATTTGTACGAAATAGTTTCTAGTATTTGAATCAAAATAATTTTATTTGTTTTAAAGTTACTTTTGTTTAATGTGAACAACGATTATAAAATCATATTGTTTGTTCGCAATAAATATTTATTCCGAACAAAGAAAATCTTAAAAATAAATCAAATAAATATTATTTTTTATTCAAACAAATATTTGTTTGGCCATTAGCAAACAAATATTTGCTTGAATCAACTCCATTTTTATTTGGATTAAATAAAAAAATTTTTCAGTGTATATTTTTTGTCAGCTCTTTTATGGATAAATAATATGCTCCACGTGGGACACTCAAGCCTATTGTTATTTAGTCTTAGAATCACTTTTTCTAAGCATATGCCAAACGGCTTGCGTGAGAAAATGGTGCCAATTTTCATACAATTTTCCTGCAACTTTTTAATGTTCTGAAAATACCAAGGCCACGCTTTACACTCAAGCCATTATTTTTAATGGATTCTTACAGTTCATAAGTTTGTATTGCAATTAATTTCGTTGATGGGAAAATAACTGAAAAATCGAAACGAATTTCCGTTCAATTTTCCGACCGCAGAATCTATTTATCCATTCGCGCCACTCAAGCCAATATGTTTTTCGGGCTAGTGATGATGTACGTTTTCATACTTTCGATGGGCTTGTGTGGAAAAATCTGTTAAAATCTCGATTTTTCCTTACAAAATTACGCCCTTATTTCAATCCTTTAGCCACCTGCAATACTCAAGCCTTTGGTTTTCCGAAGCCAGGTTCTATTAGTTAGTACTTTAGTCAACACGGCTTGCGTGAAAATATGAGCAACAGACTCCTTTTATTTCTGTTCTGGAAAATCGAATTTTCCATATGTTATCCCCAGGGGCCACTCGTAAGTTTCCCTCCATTTTACTCAACATTGATGTACTTTTCAACCCTATTCGAGGCTTGTATGCGAAAATGGGGCACCTAAATCTGTCACTATTTGACGGTCTATAAGGACTAATAACCTCTACACTGTGACACCTTCAGATTTATTGTGTCTGTCATTAAAAGTCATTTAGAGTTCCTTATCGAACCCAGTCTTCTTCATGAGATGCTATAGGTTAGTTTTCAGATCTTCCGTATATATTGGCTTTTCTTCTCCCAGCGCCAGCGTAAGGAACCTTAGCCTTGCAAAGCTCTCGTAATAGCAAAGTATGTGTACTGCCGTTTTCTCCTCTTTCTGACAGAACCTGTACAGGGTGACTTCGTATAAACTAGCACCCCCCGTTATTATTTTTTATTTTTTTATCAAACAAGGGATTTTTTTTCCTTTTCAAATCTATATTCTATTTCTGGTAATTTTGCATATTTTGAAATGCCCTGTATATTTCTGGCTTAAATGAAAGATCTTTTTTTCTGATTTCAAATATTATACCATACAAGTTGACGTTTTTGCAATATTTAATTTTATAGTTGCATTGAATTTACACATTATCTTGGATGTACGCTGCCATGATTACGACATAGAAATCAACAACTTTAGGAATAGCGTATATCAAGATAATGTAAATTCAATGCACCTATAAATTTAAATAACATAAAATCGGCTGAATTAAATGTCAACGTATGGTATATTTGTTGGTATAAAAGTGCTTGCATTTTATCCGGAATATACAGGGTATTCCATTAAAAATATATACTTTTTGTCGCCCCCCGCATATATGCAAAATTACCAGGCATTGGAATACAGATTTGGAAAGGAAAAAGTTTCCCCTGTATATGTCCGTTTGTTTTATTTTTCCCGTATGATAAAAAATAAAGAAGTTAAGGGAGGTGCTAGTTAATACGAAATCACCCGGTACAGCGGTTCTTCTGCCAGTCCAGTCGTACTCATATGACTATCCAATACCACCTACAGAAAGGCCTGACAGCTTGCCCGTGACGTCATCAAATCTATGCAAAAGTTACCTATTTACAGGTATATATTTAAATGTGCAATTCTTTTTAAAATTT
Organism: Pissodes strobi; assembly: GCA_016904865.1. Classification (NCBI taxonomy): domain Eukaryota; kingdom Metazoa; phylum Arthropoda; class Insecta; order Coleoptera; family Curculionidae; genus Pissodes; species Pissodes strobi. The sequence goes on along the minus strand of JAEQML010045014.1, from coordinate 541 downwards.
CACCGTTAAGTAGACGTTTGAGATGCAAAAATCTCGAAAAATATACTAAAAACTTTCAAGAAAAAAATTTGAAATGTCAATTTTTAGGTGATTTGTGCAAAAATGTATCTTCGAACTCATTAATCAGTCTTTTAAATATAATATAGGCTGCTGAAACTATATCCATAAGAAAACATAATTCATATCAAGGTTATTAAAACAGTATTTGGTAATTACAAGCAGCCCATAAATGGTGTGACTTAAACCTTAAAAACTTAAGTCCTTTGGAAAACCGGAAACATGAACTTTAGGCCCATTTTTATAATTTTCATTACAGTCTTTTTGATTCATAGTTACACTAAGTATCACTTCTCAAAAACTAGCCAAAACCGAGAGAAAAACATACAACTGTAAACAGGAAAATGGTGTTAGAACTTAAGGGATTATGTTGACGAAATATAATTATAACCATTATTATTTACGAGCTTGGGTTAAAAGCCGACGAATGTGTGTTTATGTTTCTTTAAGATTGATATGTAGGTTATGTAATGGGGCTAGTTTT
>MU188200.1:41394-106988 GCA_016904865.1 Pissodes strobi | reverse complement strand
TGTTGATATTTTTGCAAGAATTCGGATTTTTATGAATGAGTTGTCGGGTCTCTTTAGGTTAAATGTTTTTGCACCATACCGTTTATTGAAATATGTTCCAATGGTAAGTGATTTTATATTTAACCAAGCGGTGTTAGTTGCTTTTCGTATAGTTTTATTAGACAAAAATGATTAAGCCATCTTCGCGATTCTGTCATTACTTCGTGGAAGTTAAACTTCAATTCGTTTTTAATTCCTGTTAATAAAATAAACTTATTATTTTATTTGACCGTTTTCTCCCTGGGTTTAATTCGAGACTTCATTTAATTTTTGGAACAATTAAAATTAAATTTTTTAATCAATTGTCGAATCAAATTTAACTAGATCAGGTGCTGGCCTTTGGTTCGTCACACTGTTAATTACCGAGAGCGGAAAAGTGTCAGCCTCAATAAACTGAAATGTTTATTGATTTTTGAGATTTAAAATATGAAATTTCTGACCAAAAAACTTTTACCAATGAACGAAGAGGAAATGCACTGACTCCATGATGTAAAGTGGAAATATTGCTTCGCTACGTAAGACGTAACTGACCCAGGTTTTCAAAGTGGAGTAGCGGAAGATTTGGAGATCATCCGACTACTTTCTGCAAGACGTTCGATTATGTTCTGAATAAAATAACTCGGAAGGTTGATCAATGGATTAAATTTCCAACAACTGGTAATGAGCTGAATGACGCAAAATAAAAATGGCAAGTCCGTTCAGATTCCGACTGTGATCAGGGCGTTAGATTGTACACATGTCCAAATAAAAAGGCCCAAAACATTTCCTGACGAGAATATAAATCGAAAAGGATATACTAGTATTAATGTGCAAGCTACCTATGAAGGCAAGGAACAGTTTAAAAGTATAGACGCTCAGTGGCTGGACCTGGAGTGTATACGATAACAGAGTGAATGAAACAAAGACATATACTTCACACTGCCGTTGAGCATGGCGAATAAAATCTGCTATGGAATAACGATGGTAAATCAGCTAGTCGGATGATTATCATGAAATTTTTCTTATTCAGATTGTTGAAGTTGCTTTGTTTGTATGAAATGCATTGTTGTAAAGCTTTACGAGCGACAAAATTGTTTTTTCTGCTGCCAAGACACCTCTAATAGGTTTATTTATTTCATTAGTCTTTGAAACAAGTCACCTCAGTGTTACCGCAGGCGACTTTACCGATGCACTTACGAATTTCCGGAAAATGTACTAAATTGAACTAAACAGTTTTTTAACAAGCGTCTAGCCATAGGGGTCAAATTTTCGATGCGATACCGTGCATGCGCAATGGCGATACAAGAATACGTATTATTATGGCTTTGCATGGCCCTTTGTTAGCTACGGGGGCGCAATGAACAAGAACTAACCAAAACTAACCCAAAATTAAGAAAAAAACGTAAATTAATAAAAAAACAAACATAACCTTAAAAAAGGTAAACAAAACATCTGTTGCGACCGACGGGAATCGAACCCGCAGCGCAGAAATAACAGGCAAACACTCTGCCTACTATACCACCGAGGCACTGAAGGAGTTTTGCTAGAACGTAAAGACATGGATAATTCCGATATTTCGGCCATATTACGCATGCACGGTATCGCATCGAAAATTTTACCCCTATCGCTATACGCTTTGGTTTTTTATCGCCAATTAAAAGCTGTAAGCTCGCTTTAGTTTGACAAAGTGTATTTTGTAGGTTAATTAATTGTATAGAAATGAAACTTACAGGTCCTTTATAATTACGAATACATATATTTTTGATAAATAAACGCCAACTGCTAACTAACAGCAACAGCTAAGCTAAGTGAAAATAAAATATGTTTAAAGCAGACGTTCGGGGTTTTCTGAAAAGCGTCTAGCGATGGGGGATAAATTTTTGATGTGATAACGCGCATGCGTAATATGGCCGAAATATCGGAATATCCATGTCTTATCCATGTGGTGTTATCGGCAGAGTGTTTGCCTGTCATTCCTGCGGTGCGGGTTCGATTCGCGTCGGTCGTGACCTTAGACGTTGGAATTTTTTCCATCGTCTAAGGTCGTGACAGATGTTTTGTTTAGGTACCTTTCTTAAGGTTATATTTGTTTTTTATTAACTTACTTTTTTTCTTAATTTTGGGTTAGTTTGGGTTAGCCTTGGGTTAGTTCTGGTTGATTGCGCCCCCGTAGAGAGCGAAAGGCCATGTAAAGCCATAATAATACCTATTATTCTTGTTTCGACATTGCGCATGCACGGTATCGCATCGAAAATTTCCTCTATTACTAGACGCTTGGGAATTTTGCGACCGGCAGGGAATTACCAGCGATCCGTGTGACGGAGGCAGAAGAGTTTAAAGTTAAAGGTTCCTGTAAAGATTCCTATTGCTTCTTCATTCAAACAAGGCCAGCGTAACTTTCAGCGGTTATCTATACTAGATGGTCATTGGTCATTTAGGTCTAGGCACTAACTCGCAGCAGTCAACTGTTTTCATGTACTTCGTGATGTAACAAATCGTTTGTATGCCTCTGACGGTCTACAGGTTTGCATGGTTAGCCTTCACTTCGGCAACGCGATTTCAAACCCCGTCGGTTTCCTTTTATTTTTTTAAGGTTATAGTAGTAGTAGTAGTAGTAAACTCTCTGTTGGCCTTTTTCTTTCGAAAATTCAGCCAGAAAAGACCCCTATCCAGGCTTAGCAATAGGTAGAGCGACCCTTCTACATTGGTTACACCTTGGTGGATAGGGATACTATTTTTGGGGCTTCCAGTATGTCGAGTATGCACTCCTGGGGCCCCGACTTGTACATGCACGGCTTGTTTTAAGGTTCGAACACCACCGGCTGGACATTCACACACACTTAAATCTTGTACATGCACGGGGCTCTAACCCCCGGCTGGACGTCCGAATCTTATTCGGGGAATCTACACAGTCCCTGAAAGCCCCATGTGCCCCCAAACTACCATATATGTATATGAAGCTGGAACAAAATGGCCGATACCCGACACGTGCACACTCGACCGAAGACGAATCGGAAGTCCCTTTTTTAAGGTTATATTTGCTAAACAGTTTTTTTTTCTTGATTTTGAGTATGTTTTGGGCTAGCACCTGGTTAGTTTCCTTTACTTGAGCCCCCGTAGCGAGCGGAGTGCATGCGAAAAGTGAATTTAGGCATACTGCTGAGAGTTATTGGATAGTCTCTAGACGTAAGTTCATTGGTCCTGCTGCATGAAATAAATTCCATTTTTGAGCGTTCCTGTGAAATTTGACCAATTTCCCTATAAAACGTACTATTGTACTTACACGAAAAAAAATGTACTAAATTTAGTACAAATGTACTAAAACGGTAACGCTGAGTCACCTTGTTCTTATATCCTCTACAGCGTTGCCGTTTTAGTACATTTGTACTAAATTTAGTACATTTTTTACGTGTAAGTACAATAGTACATTTTACAGGGATATTGGTCAAATTTAGTACATTTCACACGAGCGCTCAAAATTGAATTTCTTTCATGCAGCAGGAGCAGCAGGACCATCTAGTATAGATAACCGCCGAAAGTCACGCTAACCTTGTTTGAATGAAGAAGCAATAGGAATCTTTACAGGAACCTTTAATTTTAAATTCTTCTGCATCCGTCACACGGATCGCTGGTAATTCCCTACCGGCCGCCAGAAATCACAAGCCTCTAGCAATAGAGGCAAATTTTCGCTGTGATACCGTACATGCGCAATGGTGAAACAAAAATAATAGGTATTATTATGGCTCTGCATGACCCTCCCCTTGCTACGTGCGGGGGCGCAATCAACAAGAACTAACCAAAACTAACCCAAGACTAACCCAAAATTAAGGAAAAAAATAAATCAATGAAAAACAAAAAAAAATGTAAACAAAACATCTCTCCCGACCGACGGGTATCGAACCCGCAGCGCAGAAATGACAGACAAACACTCTGCTAGACGCTTTTCAGAAAACCCCGTGCGTCTGCTCTAAACATATTTTATTTTCAGTTAACTTAGCTGTTGCTGTTAGTTAGCAGTTGGCATTTATTTATAATGCCTTGTGTTTCAGATGTTTATTTTAAGTTAAGAATTTTGTTTTGTTTAACGTGTTTCTTGTTTTTGGTTTTAAAAATATATGTACTTGTAATTATAAAGAACCTGTAAGTTTCATTTATATACAATTAATTAACATAGAAAATACACTTTGCCAACGAAAGCGAGCTTACAGCTTTTAATTGGCGATAAAAAACCAAAGGGTCTAAACATAAGGGGTCAAATTTTCGATGCGATATCGTGCATGCGGAATATGACCGAAATATCGGAACGCCTGTCATTTCTGCGCTGCGGGTTCGATCCCCGTCGGTCGCGACAGATGTTTTGTTTACCTTTTCTTAAATTATGTTTGTTTTTTATTAATTTACTTTTTTTTAAATTTTGGGATAGCATTAAGTTAGTTTTGGTTAGTTCTTGATGATTGCGCCCCCGTAGCGAGCGAAGGGCCATGCAAAGCCATAATAATGAGTATTATTCCTGTTTCGCCATTGCGCATGCACGGTATCGCATCGAAAATTTGTCCCCTATGGCTAAACGCTTGTTAAAAAACTGTTTAGTACAATTTAGTACATTTTCGGGATATTTGTAAGTACATTGGTAAAATCGTCTGCGGTAACACTGATCCTCTATCACCAAGGATGGAGCAGAATCTGAAATAGAACTAGAAACTTAGTGTCCGAGACATGACTCAAAAATCTAATTCCTGTACAAGTCTAGAGTGTGCTGGTACATCAACCATACAGGATCAGAAGCCATAAGTCAAATATTGGAAAAAAAAGAAGAATGAGACACTCGGCGAATCAGCTGATTAGTATTTACAAATAACACTCAAAAAATGGTTTTGTGACCAATAACAAAATTCAAAATACCAATGCTAGTGACGTAATTATTGATTATTATCAAAATCAAAATAATATCACATACCATCTATTGTGATAAATATTTGTAAATTTGTAATCTGACCGTTCATTATCATTAGAGGTTCTAAAAAATGTTTTCCATCTCCAAAATTCAAAATTTGTTGACTAGTTGAAGGGGCATGGATACTGAAGAAAGAGATCATTTCGTGAATCTAGATGAAAGAGTGGAGCCACAAAGTGAAGAACAAGGTATTCTAAACCATATCCAGTCCAGACAATCCACTACACTGCTTGAAGAAAGCGATGGTAGTTTTGCAGTACAAAACCTGAAAAACCTAATTAGTAAAAATATACCTGGATGTGATCTTGTACTTTGCGTTTTTGTAGCTGCATTAAAATCATTCAGGGTGGATCAATGTCTACGTCCATTTCCACAATGTTTCATCAACAAGAGCAATGAAAAAGATTTTGTTTTACTGGTAAGTATAAATTGCCTTTGAATGTACTTGTTTCATTGCAATCCTTATCTAATTTTGTATTTCTTTTTTTATAAAAAACCTCATAAAATGATCACTTAAATTATCTCTCATTTGATGTACTTAGATTAGGTATTAAATTCCACAAAATTAGAAGATTTCTGAATATTGACAGTAGCACTGAGAGTAGCACTTAACAAAATATGCACTGATTTTTTTCTCTTGAAGATTTTCAAGTTTGCCAGTAAAATATGTCATTATATAGACCTCTTAGCTAGTAAACTAGTAGCTTTTATGGGTAATTTAGCCTGAATTCTAGAAATTTGAAGACTTTTTGAGCTCAAATGTGGTTCATCCAATTTTTTTTAAGTGTTTCAGATTGCATGACCCGAGGCACGACCTTTTCATTAAATGTTCAGAAATCTTGAAAATTCGTTTGGACTTAATATTGACAAGCATCCAACAATTGTTTACAACAGTAACAGTTTGCATGAAGTGTAGTCTCAGTAAACAATGGGATTAAATATAGTGTTGTGAGTAGCGGACTTTACCGAGCCAACACTCCCATAAATTCTGTAATTTACAGTAAAGTTCGCTTTCGTTAAGGGGAAAGTTCCCATTAGGGTTGATTAAAGAGAATATTGAGGATAATTTATTGAAGTTACCAAGAATTTAAAAAGCAAAAATTACCAAACAATTTTGTTTGATTTGACGTTCGGTGTGTTATATGCTTTGCGTTGCACTGTGTATATTCCTTTCAAGTCACAGCAGTGTTGCCACAAGTCAGTACATTAATAGTACAAGTTACGAATTTCATTAGCATTAGAATTTTGGCACATTCAAATGCTACAAGGGCATATTTTGTTAAAGCTTGTTATGCAAAGACATCTTTTTACCGACATTTCTTGGATTTCAATGTATTTATCCATTTTTGCTATAACAAATCCATGATCTCTTAATTTAATACAATTTGATGGCGAGTTCTATACATTTTAATAAAAGCCAGTGGCAACATTGGGCATAGACTTGCAAAATAGCAGTTTTCCCATAAATTCCATATTAGAATTTAGTTTTTTTTTTAATATGCTAGGAATGTTCTTTGCTGCTGCTGTGTCTTTGTTCTTTTAATGTTTTGATGGTACCTAAGGATCTGCTTTAAAAAAATATGGATTTTTTTCAGTTTTTTTTTAAGTCAGTATCAGTGCTGGTTGGTTTTGTTAACAATATTTTAAATGTTTTGTGCAGTATAATGTTAAATAAATATCTATATGTTCTAATTTTTATTAATATTGAACCTGCGATTCATCACCCAGTTCCTTTGGTTTCATATAGTTTTATGTAAAAAGTCATAAATTCTCCACAAAAATGGCAATTTTTAATGGTGCTGATTGTTAATTACCCAAAATTCTTATAAATTCCCAAAAGTTCACGAACGTTCGTAACGAAAAATAAATTACAGGACTTTTCCGAGGAATTTTCCAACACTAGCTAAATACTAGGAAATTACATTTGTTAATAATTACACCGACTTTTATGTTTGCTTTTTTTTTCAGAAAAATATCTGCGATAAAATTCCTCCTCTATCAGATTTTCTTAGACTGCCAGCTAAGAATATTTCTAAAGATACCCTGGACTTGCTTACATGGTTGTTTGTAGAATCTGGCATCCCAGTTTTAAAGCTTCACCCAGTGGTAAGCTATTCCTTAAGATAGAACTTAGATTTATATTGCCTTTTTTCTCATTGTTCAAAACAGGAAAAATATGGTTCTCAGTGACAAAGATGGAAAGTTCCATATTTTTCTTGCTTATGTACAGGGTGGTTCGTTTAAGAGAGGCCTATACCTTATCTTATTTAAATACAAAAGTTGTTCCTAGTAAAATGATCTTTATTTTTATTTTATTTTTAATCATCACTTTTTTTTATATACACTTTTTTTATAAACAAAGTTAAATTTTTTAAATGAAACACCCTATATTTTATTACACTTTTAGATTCGACATAAAATTAGATTAAATTATGTATGATTGAGTGTATGATGTTATACCTCTAGAGTTACTTTGGCTACTTTTCACCGTGGTAGCAAGAAGACCATTAGAAATGGAGTAATATGAATTTCACATTCTTGTCTTAACTTTTCAAGAGCTATATGATGGTACTAACTGGCAGGTGGTACGATGAGTACCAAATCTGGTACCTCAGTAGGCACCATCAATTAGCACCATCAGATAGCTCTTGAGAAGTTAAGATAGCAAAGTGAAATTCATTTTACTCCATCTTTAATGGTCTTCTTGCTACCAAGGTGAAAAGTATCCAAAGTGCCGATTTTCAACTGTTTATAGTTGTGAGCTCTAGAGGCATAACCTCATACATCAAATATGTTTAGAATTTGAAGTAGAATCCAAAGAAATAATAAAATATAGGGTGTTTCGTTTACAAAAATGTCACTTCATTTGACCACCCTGTATATAAAAAAGTGACGGTTAAAAAAAATACAAAAAAATAAACATCATTTTACTAAGACCAAACTCTTGAATCTAAATTTTTTTTGCAACCCCCGTAGTTTTTGAGAGAAGGTAATAGGCTCCTCTTAATTGGGTCATCCTGTACTCTTAGTTCAGTATTTAAATATTTTTCTGTAATAAATATTGATATTTTTAATACAAATTTGTACAAATTAAGTAAGTCAATATATTTTTTAGGATAATTTACCATTGTCCATTATAAATGAAAAGGCCAGTATTAATGCACTACCTCAATATGTTTTTGAGGTAAACTACAATCCAAAATTCGAAGAAATTTGGGAGAAAAGAGTTGGTTCTAGAGGTATTTTCTATGCCTTCCATGGAAGTTCCATTATCAATTTTTATTCAATTTTAAAATTTGGCTTACAGCAGCATTTTAGCAAGGGAAAGGTAAAAATAGTGAATATCCAATAAATATCAAATCATGCTTTTTTCTACAAATATATGGTTTTTGTTGACAATGCTAATAATACTCAAAGTACTAGGTATTTAAAAAGATAAAAATATAAAATAATTTTTCAATAAAGGATACCTATAAGTACACAAAACCATAACACAGTTGCAAAAGCAAGAAACAAAAAGATCAATACCAACAATAGACACCTTTAGCTAAATATTCACAGACCAGACCTACTATTTTGCTATAGAATTCAGACACATGTTTCTTGTACTACCAAAAACCCATAATGCGTAATATAAACGTATTAACTCAACCTTTTTACTTTTTGTTCTTATAGCAGTTAGTTTTAAATAGTTTATTTATCTGGGATGAATAGGTCCACTACACATGTAGCTAAAAAAGTACAATTTGTTTATTTGGATGTTGAATAAAATCTGACTCATCCAATTCAGAAATGGGCTCCTGTTTAAACTTTAAGAGGCTTCAAAATTGAATTATTTTTAAAATATAATTTTGTAAATAATATAAAGTATCTTGTAAAATAAACAGAAACAAACCGCTATTTGGTACTTATTTTTACTTTCAAATGATATCAAACGCGGTCGTGTCATTTGCGGTCACTGCAAATTTAATATCACTTGCGGTTGGTGCATATTATTTATAAGATTTTCAGGTAAAAGATATAATGAAAGTATCAGATGTGGTTAAATAACTTATATTTTGGGACTCGCTCATTTTATGCACAGACTGATTCTTAAATAAAGTTGACATTGCTTGGTTAAGTATATTTATTTATTATTTTTTTATATACTTATAAAAAAGAAATAAAAAAATTATGTGCCTCACCTTTATATGCACACAACTAAAGTGAAACTTCTGAAAAATATATTAAGAATTGAGTTTTTGTTTTTTAAGCTTTTTGTTCTCAAGTTTTGCCCCCGGTTCCGGCACTTTTTTTATTTTATTTTTTTTTGCTTTTTTTAACTTTTTCGCCGAAAACCGCGTTTCTTTAACTTTTTTCTTTATTAATTTTTTTTTCACATTTCGTTTTATAATACTTTTATTAACTTTCCGAACAATATTTTATGTTTTTTTATAAATCTTTTTTTCTCATTTCGTTTTTTAAACCTTTTATTAAATTTCCGAACAATTTTTTCCTTTTTTTTTATTATTAATTTTTTATTTGGTTTTATAATGCTTTTATTAACTTTACACACTGTACACAACTAACAATGCAGCACTGAGGCAACTGTAACAAAGATATCTTCAAAATCTATCAGATGATATCCGGAAATATAAGAAAGAAGAGATATCCCAAGTTATTGAAGACAACAAGAGCTTGAACGTACTTAGGAGACACCTTAAAGAGGGTAGAAAAAAACATCTGCAAACTCACAGATAAGGACGGAAACGTTAGAACAGATAGAGCGGAAATCCTAAACATTGCTGAAAATTTTTACAGTGAACTTTATAAAAAGAAGACGGGCCTTCCTAATGCCTCCCCAATACCAAAAATTCAGAATGTTGGATTTCAAGATAGTCCAGATATATCCTACGATGAAATAACAACTTCGTTTGCAGAAATGAAAAGCAACAGATCACCAGATGACGACATAGTCATTGAATCTATTAAGGAGGGCGGTGAAACTTTGATACGTATCATTCAAAAACTTTTTAATACATACCTCTTAAAAGGCACCACATCCTCGCAATGGCATAAAGCTGTAATAGTCATCATGCATAAAAAAGGGAATATTGCTAGTTTACAAAATTACCGACCCATCAGTCTCCTATCACACATCTACAAACTCTTTATGAAAATAACAATGAAAAGACTCACAGTCAAATATGACAGCTACCAACCAAAGGAGCAGGCTGGCTTTCGTCGTGGTTACGGAACAAACGACCATCTGCAGGTTGTTAAATCTCTCATTGAAAAATGTGTTGAATACAATAAACCACTTATCCTAGTATTTGTAGACTATGAAAAGGCATTTGACACCATTGACTAGCGAAAAATGCTGCTGGCTCTTGCTGATTGTAGAATATAGATCACCGATATATTAATATAAACAAAAATGTTTATGAAACAGCATCTTCATGTGTTAGATTGCACGAAGACACAGACAAGTTTGCAATCGAGTGTGGAGTTAGACAAGGCGATACTGTATCTCCAAAACTATTCACAAACCTGCTCGAATATGTGTTTAAAGATATAATTTGGAGTGACTTAGTGAAGATCTGAATCACCTAAGATTCGTAGATGATATTGTGTTAATCTCAGATAGAGCTGACAAAGCGATGTATATGATAAAAAACCTACAACAAGCATCAGAGAAGGTCGGCTTAAAAATAAATACTTCGAAAACCCAGTTTATTACCAGCCTCGTAATTACCTCGATTCCTTTAGGTGGACAAGAGATCGAGCAAGTGTCTTCTTATAAATACATTGGACATGAAATCCGCTTGAGTAGAGATAACTAGACAACTGAGCTCCAGCGAAGAATAGGTCTTACTTGGCCTGCATTTAGAAACCTAAAAGAAATATTTAAATCGGACGTACCAACATGTCTAAAGGGAAAGGTCTTTGATCAGTGTATTCTGCCTGTCCTGACCTACGGCGTTGAGACCCTAACATTGACTAAAAAAACTATCAACAAAATAGAAATTACGCAGCGAGCAATGGAACGCGCAATGTTGGGGTTCTCCCTGAGAGATAGAGTTCCAAATGCAGAGATCAGGAGAAGGACTGGCGTTGCGGATGCAGTAAGAAGGATAACCCAACTAAAATTGAATTAGGCGGGACATATTGCAAGGACATCTGATGGGCGATGGACTAGAAAAATCCTGGAGTGGAGATCCCGGCAGCTTTTTTCCGCTTCCTATTTGGCTAGCGCAACCGAGTGCGCTAATCGTGTAGGAAACGGATGCGAAACCTGCATCTCCGTTCCCTAAGTGGTTAGCGCATCGAATCGCGTCATGTCTTCGCAATGCAATCAATTTGCGGCAAGAGCCCTCGTGGTCGAGAGGTCTAAATGGTTAGGTCTCAATTCGGCGGCTATTGGCGGCCCGGGTTCAAACCCCGTTGATTTTTTTTCATTTTTTTTTAGGTTAAGTTTCTAAACAGTTTTTTTCTTGATTTTGGGTATGTCTTGGATTAGTTTGGGTTAGCACCTGGTTAGTTTCTTGAGCCCTCGTAGCGAGCGGAGGGCCATGCGAAAAGTGAAATATTATGCAGGGTGTTCCTAAATATCATGTACAAACGAAAGGGGGTGATTCCTTGGCATATTTAGTTGCTAAAGTTTCATATAAACATGGGTCCGCAAATGCTTGGTTTTCAAGATACAGGGTGTCAAAGTTTTTTCTAAAAAACTTTTTTTAATAATATCTCAAAGACCATTCGGCCGATTTTATTGAAATTTGGCAGTGTTTTGAACTATGATAAGATGTCAAGTTTTCAGTAATTGAATGATATTTCTGTATTCCAGTGGCGTCCCGAGGGGCAGTATCTCGAATAAAAAAGAGAAAAAAAGTGCGCCACTGACTTTTTTTAAATGTATTTATTTTTTTTGATTAAGCAAGTAAAAATACAACTTTTGTGTCTCTCGATATTTTTTCGCATCTTGCTTCGTTTTCGAGAAAGAAAATAAAAACCATTCCCTTGCATGCCCTTAAACAACATAAAAAATAAATAAAAATAAACTAATTATCAAAAGCTGAAGCGAACTTGTTCTTTTTTTGCATATCATTTGCTTATTTGCATTTTTTCGGATCTTGCTTCGTTTTCGAGAAAAAAAAAAGAAAAAACTATTTTCTCTTGACGAAATAAATTTCTTTCAACTAGTAGGCTATGGCGTTATTTGGATAACCTTTTGTTTTTATTATTTCTGACATTTACCATTTCAAATCGTATTTTGTTGTCAACATTAGAGTTGTTGTAAGGTGTAAAGTGTTTTAAATATTCATTATAATCTGGTTACAATGGTAATTTATACGAATTCTGAAATGGCTGAGATGCATTTTATGTACGGTTTTGCGAATGGAAATGCAAGAGAAGCCAGACGTCTATACATGGAGCGTTATCCAAATAGAATGATACCTGGTCACCGAATATTTTCAAATATCCATAGACGTCTTGTTGAAACTGGAAATGTTAATAAGAAAATGATCGCAGATGATGCGCGTAGACCACGTACGGTTCGGACACCGCAGATCGAAGAAGCTGTTCTAAATGAAATAGAAGAACACCCGTAGACTAGCACTAGAAAAATGTCCATAATATTACATATTAGCCATCAAGTTGTTTGGCGTATTTTGCATGATTCTCTACTATACCCTTATCACATTCAAAGAGTGCAGGCGCTCCTTCCCCGGGATTTTCCTTTAATGATTAATATCTGCAGGTGGTACCTTACTAGGCTAGCCGCCAACAACTACTTTGATTCTATCATCCTCTTTACTGATGAAACTAATTTCTGAAGAAATTCCATTATGAATTTCCGTAACAACCATTTATGGGCAGACGAGAATCCTCATGGAACTGTCGAAACTCATTTTCAGGAACAGTTTTCTTTAAATGTATGGGGTTGTATAATCGAGGATCATTTAATTGGTCCTGTTTTTTACCTGGTCGGCTAACTGGTGCCTCATATAGACACTTTTTGCAAGACGAATTGCCTTTATTACTTGATGACTTGCCTCTTATTGAGAAATCAAATGTGGTATATGCATGATGGCGCTCCAGCACATTTTTCTATTTTGGCTCGGGAGTATCTAAATAACGTATATCCAAACAAGTGGATAGGACAAGGTGGACCTCAGCCATGACCCCCTAGGTCCCCTGACCTAAATAGCCTAGATTTTTTCCTATGGGGGCATCTCAAGTCGTTAGTGTATACAACACCGGTCAATACAGTCGATGACCTACGAAATCGAATAATTGATGGATTTGAAACCATACGAAATACCCCCGGGGTATTTGAAAGAGTACGAAGTTGTTTTTGTCATACTATTGTTATTGTTGTTAAATCCTAAATTTTTGTTAAACCTGAACCTAGATTTTCATCATAATAAATCGTTATTGCTATAAAAACTGGGTCATTCATGCTTGAATTTTTAAGTAGATAATAAAAAATAAAATATTAATAAAACAAAATATCCTAATAAAGCCTAAGCCTACTACAAGAAATAGGTAATAATTATCAGTGGCGTTCCGAGGGACAGTGTCACGAATAAAAATGAAAAAAAATTGTGCGCTACTGACTTTTTAAAAAATTATTTATTTATTTTTTTGGATTAAGCAACTAAAAATACAACTTTTTTTGTTTCTGGACATATTTTGGTATCTCGCTTCATTTTTGAGAAAAAAAATAAAAACTACCATACAAAAAATTATTTTAAAAGATCACGCAAAAATTTTTTTTGTATACATATCGCTTGCCACTGCTTTTATGATAACTTCTATGATTAAAATAAGCAATTGATATGCAAAAAAAGAACAAGTTCGCTTCAGCTTTTGATAATTAGTTTATTTTTATTTATTTTTTATGTTGTTTAAGTGCATGCAAGGGAATGGTTTTAATTTTTTTTCTCGAAAACGATGCGAGATACGAAAAATTATCAAAAGACACAAAAGGTGTAAAAATACACCTTTTATTGCTTAATCCAAAAAAAATAAATAATTTAAAAAAAAGTCAGTAGCGCACTTTTTTTTCTCTTTTTTATTCGTGATACTGCTCCTCGGGACGCCACTGGAAGACATTAATATTATTCAATTACTGAAAACTTGACATCTTATCATAGTTCAAAATACTGCCAAATTTCAATAAAATCGGCCGAATGGTCTTTGAGATATTATTAAAAAAAGTTTTTTAGAAAAAACTTTGACACCCTGTATCTTGAAAATCAAGCATTTGCGGACCCATGTTTATATGAAACTTTAGCAATTAAATATGCCAAGGAATCACCCCCTTTCGTTTGTACATGATATTTAGGAACACCCTGTATAACAGCGTATTCCAGGTGCCAAAATCAGTGCGTTAACTCCTTAGGGAACGGATATATCCGTTTCCTACACGATTAGCGAGCGCTCTTGGGTGCGCTAGCCTAATAGGAAACGGAAATATGCATCTAGGCACGAGGCTTATCGAAACAGAGGGCGACCACCAACTAGATGGGCGGATGATATCAGACGTATCAGGCTAAACTGGAAACAGCGCAAAATAGATTGGAGTGGCATAATTTACGAGAGGCTTATGTCCAATAGTGGACGCGAATTGGCTGAACAATCTTTTACGTTTCTTTTAGTTTTTTTTCTTATTTCGTTTTATAATACTTTTATTAACTTTCCAAAGATTTTTTTACGTTTTAAAAAAAAAAGTTTTTTATTAATAAATCTTTTTTTTTCCTTCCAATTTTGGCCATCCCCGACCTCGTAGCCGAAAACCCCGTTTCTCTAACTTTTGTTTTTTTATTTTTTCCTTATTTCGTTTTATGATATGTTTATTAACTTTTCGAACAATTTTTTACGTTTGTTTTTACATTTTTTTCCCATTTTTTCGAACATTTTTGGGTATCCGGGGAGGTGGAGGGTATAATTCCCTCCCCCACTGATGATCCCGTCATACGGAGTCACATCGCTTGTCAGATTTTCGATCCGAGGATCTTTGCAGATACATCGGCAAAAAACGTTTTTTTTTTTCAAATTCCCTCCTTATATTAGAGGGTCCACCCCATATGGTCCCATGAAACGCACCTACCATAAAAATTTCGACCCCGTAGCTCTTCCCGTTCTCCCGAAATTAATTATTTTAGTTTTTCTTCTCCCATCTCTCCTGGTCGAAAGGGGGGGAGGGGAGGGGGGGGGGCTATTTTACCCCGGCTACATATCTTCAAAAATAAATTTTTAGATGAAATATGCACAAATATATAATTTGTGCATATTTTCATTTAGTAAATTTTTATCATTCCATTAATAACTGGGGGCGCAACCAACAAAAACTAACCCAAAGCATGCCCAAAATCACACTTTAAATAAATAAGTTATATTAGGTACCTACTCTGGTTGAGTGCGGGATATAAATTAGCTGACGTCCTTGTTATCCCTTTTGCCTAAAAATTTTACTAATCGTCTGCATCGATCGTAATACTGCTCTGACTGACCGTAAATGACACTGCCGCATCTGATATGACTGATTTACTTTAACTAAAAGTGAATAAGTATGCTGTATGAATGAACACAAATTATTTAATTTGTTAAAAATAGGGTCTTCATTGTTCGGTAATAATCTCCTCTACCTTGTAGGAAGTCATATTTGGCAATGGAATATATCTTTCAAATGATATATCTGTCTGTACAAATTATTCTCCATTTGGAGAAACATGGAAAAACAGTATTTTAGGAAATAAGCATAGCATTATAGCGCTTTGTGAACTTATCAATGATGAAGAAGAAGTAAAATGTAAAGGTAAGATTTGAATTACCATTTCCTTACGTTCGGGTAACAATGTATTACATATCTTTGTTGGCAAAACTACTTTTGAGATATAGCGCTGTGTGAAAGAAATCAAAGGACCTACTTCTTTTATTGATTTTGGTTGCAGCCGTCATGATTTTATAACTTTAAATGAGTACCTACCAAAGTTCTTTGTTTTCTACGTCAGTGGTATCTACCTACTATTTTTGTAATTTAAATCCGCCGGATTATTGCCTAAATTAATAAAAATTATGGTAATTTGGGTTATTTTATAACATAATTATTAATGTAATTCTTTTAGTGGTTTTTAAGAAAGTACATTTATGAAGAAAAAATAAAAGAAAAAGTTACTGGTGTTTAATCTACTATTGTCAAAAAGTCATATTTAATAAAAGGCAGTTTAATTTTCATTAAAGTATGGATGAAAGCGCTTTTGCCTACTCTTTTTCAAGAAGTTTGCAGATATATAATAATTTTTGGTTAGTTCTTCTTGATCTACTCGTTTTTATTAAAATATGTGATACATTAGCTCTTAACGATTCCGTATGTAAAAGGAACGTCCGAATATGTTAGCCGAAATTAAAACGGTCTTTAAATCTCTTAACAAAATTAAAGCCTAATTCATCTAAGCAAGAGAAGGAGTTTGTCTACCAGATACCATGTGAATGGTTGAAGATTAGGGAAACAAAGCATCCTTTATATCTAATAATAGGACACAAAAACCCGCATAGAGGGATGAAAGAACAAGATTGGGGATCGTTGGCTATGTTTGGTTGAAACAACACAGCATACAACATTAAATGGTTAAAGCCGCGGATGAACCTCATTGAAAAAGCGCATTTTTTATGTTCGGCACACATCCAAAAGGAAAATCCTATGCCACTCAACGAGCGGTGCGTGTGCGGAGAAGATGGTGGACGTTGGACTTCAAGAGCTGTAGATTGTAGTTTTCGGGAAAGACGTTATTCGGAAGTCCATTCCAGAGCGAGACAGTCCTCCAGACAAAGGAGTCCCGCAACAGGGACGTCCTAGCTCGTTCGAACACCTTCGGTAGTAGTATCGATAGTAAAGAGAGAAGTCCGCCACTTTTCTTCCGATGTTCAAGGCTATCAAGGTCTTTAGTCAACCCTGGCTAATCCACAAGGCGGACTGCTCTCCTCTGAATAATATCTAATGTCTTGAGCAAGTGTTTAGGTGCCGATCGAGCACCACACATGATAACAGTATTCCAGAGATGGTCTTATCTGGGTCTTATAGAGCAGTAAGAGCTGATGAGGTGTATACAACTTTTTTGCTCTATTGAGTGCTCCTAGTTTTTGTGGTGCTGCCTTGGCGATTTTAATGACGTGATTACGCTAAGACATGTTGTTTTCTACGTTGATGCCCAGCAAGCTTATGGATGAGGCCAGGGTCCGTGTTTGTCCTGTTATTGATAAGTCAGGTCCTGCGGTGTTTGTGTTTTTTTTGAGAAGACAGCTGAGTCTTTCCTGCGTTAAACTGGACATTTTTGTCCTCACCCCATTCCACGATGGCGCATATCCCATTAATGGCAGCAATCGGATTTTCTCGCTCACGTTGGGAACGAGCAGCGGTCATTGGAGTCCGCGACATGAATGAGGATATAAGAGTGTTGTCGTCTGCATAGCTGTAAATTGAATTGTTTGTCCTGTCTAAGAGATCGTTCATATAGAGCAGGAACAGTGTGGGAGACAATATATAGCCTTGAGGAACTCCGACATTGGTTTTAAATTCCTCAGAGAGATGTTCATTAATACCAACTCGGAGGCTTCGATCACAGAAGCAGTGTTGGTGGTAGTCCGCATGCTGTCAATTTGCTTAACAATCCGTCATGCCACACTTTATCAAATGCTTTGGATATGTCGAGAGCCACTGCACGAGATTCGCCGTAGCCCTCGATGGCTTTGCTCCACAGGTAGATCAGTCAGGAGATCTCCCGTTGATCTGTGCTTGCGGAAACCATACTGGCGATCGCTTATGATGCCTGATGATTCTAGATATTTTAAGAGCTGTTCGTTGATCACTTTCTCCATGACTTTGGACATAGTGGGAACTTAGGCAATTGGACGGTAGTTTTTTTGGAATCGTTTTTTTTACACCTTTCTTCGGGATTGGTTGCACCTGAGCGCATTTCCAGCTAGAAGGAAAGCATGAAGTTTGGTTGATAGGGAGAAAAGCCTGCATAGTGGAGCTGTTAATTCAGCAGCACATTTCTTAAACACTATTGAGAGAACGCCATCTGGTCTTGTGGCCTTGTTAGTGTCTAGGCTTTCGAGTATTCGTTTCACTTCGCGTGGCGAAATACCAGACCTGGTATTGAGGAATTGACTCTCGGGATAGTTGGGGAGTCTTTCCTTGAGGATCTAAGGTAGAATTTGATGCAAACAGTTCGGCAAGAATGTTCGCTTTTCCTTTGGTCGTTTCCGCTATTGAGACATCATCATCATCTTTGGGCAATGGTGGGATTTACGTCTTTGAGAAACCCTTATTGACAGCTTTGGCAACTGACCAAAGGGATCTTGATCTGTTAGGACAGTTGAGAAGCCTGTTCGGGATCTGCTCGTCATATCCCTCCTTGCTCTCCTTAATAGTCCGCTTACACTGATTTCTGGTCGTGATGAATATATTTGAGATTCATTTAATAGAAAAGGGGATGGAAGCTTCCATATCAGCTAGGATAACTTGAGTTATCTATCAGCAGATTCAGAGGTGCTTGGATTCCTAAAGCAGACGTCTTTTCAAGGAAACGAAGATAACGCCACTTTGCACATTTGTAGTGCCAAACTTTTCGGGGTACCCGTGGCTCCTGTGTTTTGATAACAAGTTGCGGAGATAAAATTGCAATAGCAAAATACTCGGCTTCTCGTCCTTCATCGTCGTTTTTGTACGTTGAAGTCCTACTATGACAATTTCTGTCGTTGATCTGCAGAAAATCAATTTGTTTGCCAAGATTTGAGAAAAGCCGTTTTTATTGGTGTTCCCTAGGTGGTCTATACAAGCAAGAAATGAATTTGGTTGCTAGATCTGTGCTTAATTCGAACCACATGACGTCAAAGTCCTTACTTTCGTAAGTTTCTTCTCGTTGGCAACATAAATCGTCTGGTATAAAAACAGCTAATCCAAAGTTATGTGGAATTCGGGAGTGAAGGTCATATCCGAGTATACTCAAGTGAACATTGTGTAGTGCTTGATTTCACTTTTGTTTCTGATAGAGCCAAAATATGAGGCTTATGTGTGATGTTAAGTGTTGGAGTACTAAATTACTTTTTTTCCATAAACAGTTGAATGATGTGTAATTTTTGAACTAATAACATCTGGCATCAGTAAAACTGGGCATACCGAAATTATTTATTACAAACAATTATGCAATTTTTCTTTTTTCAATCCATATTTACCATTTGAGCAAGGTTGATGGCAAAATCTTAGTTTTTTTAAAAGAACTTTAAAATGTAGTGCAACTCTCTGGATCTGTCCCCATAAGAGGTAGTAAGACTCAGCAGAGCTTAGAGTAATTTTAATTTTAATTGTATCTACTACTTTGGTTGCTTTATCTTTACTACCCGACCACTCGCTACCCGCTATACAATTTTTGTATTGGCTATTAATATTATGAACTTCTAAAAATAGAGCTTTTATATTGTTTCAGATGAAAATAATAAAAAAAGGGCGATCAATCAGAACAGTTATGGTGAAATTCCCGAGAAATATTTTGTTGTAACAAATAGTGAACTTGTCAAGGTAAAATATTTGTTAGTGTATAGGCATAAAGCTCCATCTGTTGTAAAATCTTTTATAAAGAAACATTTCCTTTGGATTGTAATAATTTTATATATTGTTATGCTAGTTTTGATAGGATTTCTAAATGGACCTACGTGGCGGAAATTCGTAAGGTATTTGTACACATTAATGGAATAAATGACATTTGTTTAAACTATTTTTCTTGTTGCAGTATTTTGTTTTAAATTCATAATGAAATAACTTGGAAATGATAAGAGCACTCAACTGGCAAAAATAAATAACAAGATGAGTAGCACTATCGTAGCTAGCCCTTTTAATTTGGAGGGGGACTTGAGCCCCAAGTTTGTCTCACTGTATATTAAATACACCAAATTAATGAGGAGGAGGAGGAGGGCTAATTATCATTGGAGAAAACTAAATCTCCCCTAGCTACGCCTATGATGAGTAGACTCCATTTGTATTTAAAGGTCGTTCATGCCACTTTATATATTTATAATGAAACGGTCCTCAAATTTTCTCGGGTTATCTCCTCGCTATGGTTGAAATAATGCCGATAATCACTACAAATTAGGGTGCTAAATTATATGTGGTTATATATTGGGAAGATGGCGGGCAAGGCGTAGCTAGAGGGGCTGAGCCTCCTAAAAAAATCCTGATTAATCTAGTTTACTTAGTGGCCAATAAGAACTGCGGGCTCAAGCTCCTCTGTAATTGTAAGTGTGGGTATGTTCAAACTTATAGATGCTAACTGGCCAATAAATGTAAGGTTTAAATACATTAAAGTTAAGATAAAGTGTGCACAGTTCTTTTGTTTTAGGTATAGAGATATCATTATTTAATGCTCAGATATTTAAAAATAATATAATTTAGTTTTTTTTTTCAAAACAAAAGGACAAACATATTTGCGATGTAACATATGAAAATAGGAATATGTAATATTTAGAATGGAAATTATCCTAACTGATAATAGTTTGTTAGGTAGATGAATATTGGTTGATCCAATCTCAATGAATATAAAATTCATATTAACTTTAGTCCAAGGAGCGGTGTAGCAGTTTTTGTCTTAGTGTTGCAGCAAAATCAGATTTTAGAATTGAATGCTTTACGCATTCAATTTGCGTGCACTGCCAGTCGATGATGGATGGCATACAGACAGGGCTGTATTTCTTTTTGTAAAAAAAGGTTCAGAGTTTTTTTTTGGTGGATATATTCAATTATATATATATATATATATATATATTTATATATAAATAACTTTAACGAGCCTTATAAACATTTGTTTCCTTTAGTTAAAGTCAGACATATACACTATATTTTTACAAATCTCAATTTCCCTTGGTCTTAAGCTGACATAAGTTTTCTCAGCATTTGGTGCCCATCTTAGAAATCCAGTCATGGTCCTAAAAATATATTCAAGCCAGAAGGTAATGAAACGCATTTTTCCAATGAAAATAAAAAAATATTTCACGATATACTCTCTACCAAGTTGGATGCAAACAAGATTGAAAGAACACATAGCTCATTAAAGTATGGTAGAACAGAAAAATCAATTGCTGCCAAACATGTTTTTGAAAGTAGAATGCCAATTAAAAATTTAAAATTAATACATAGTATAGCTGACCGGGGATTTAGGCCCATAAGTAATAACGTATAGAAATTATTAAATGTAAGAATAGTTTGAACAGTTCATTGTATTGGTTGATAGAGCGTAACTAATAGGGTTCCAAGGGCGCGCCTTGATTATTAGTGTAGTTTTAATCATCTGATGATACTAGCATGGTTAACAAAACGTGTATGAGTGCGAAAATAATGTTTTGATGTAGTATACTTTCTGATGCAAATTGATATGATTTACCTATATCTACCAAAGTGAAAATGTTGACCAAAATGTTAACTGCCTATTTATTGGACATTGTTACAACAGCTATTTATCCTATTTCTGATATGCATATAGAACTAAAACATCGTCACTGGATGTGTAATCCAAGCAAAAACCTTGGCTTACTAGAGGTCTAATGAAATCAGCAAATAACCTCCGCTCTGTAAACTACTTGAAAAAGTTCAGCGATAATCATGTCAAATCGTAGAATTTATAGAAAACTTATTAAATATGCTATAAATACGCAGTGCAGTAGACTACGGCAAAAAATAAGCATCATGTATCATCAAAGTCTGGTCCACTGTCTTTTTTTTAAATCTTCCTGGCAATGCCTCATTTTGTTTTTCGGAACAAATAAGCAGAAAATTAAAGTGGTTGTTTCTGGGATTAAAAAAAAAAAACAAAAAATGTAGTGGAGACGTGCTTTTGTGGCTGCCTGTTAGAGGTTTGGATATGCCCTCTCAGTCTCTTTCAGTGAATCTTATAGGGTCTGTTCCTACCTGTTTAAAGTCTGCATTAGTAGTCACCTTCCCCTTATTCAAGTGTGGTACTCGAAAAGATCCAGTCATTTAACCTGGGGACTGTGAAACAATTTGGATTTCAGTCATCAAAGGGTACCAGGCATGCATTTCATTGTGTGGAACTGCTGTCGAAGATCCAGAGATATGGCTTTCGAGCCTTGGCTCATTCCTTGTTTAGATCCTACCTTGGGCGGTCGATGTCAAATGTGTGGTGCACTCAGGAACAATAAGGTCCTCTGCATTAAAAATTTAATGCGCAGTTCCATATGGCACTGCAATAGGACCTATTCTGTTCCTACTTTATATATTATGTTCATCTGTGGAGACTTCATCTTTTTTGCTGACGACACGTCCATATTGTGGTAGGATAGGGAGATTAGGGGACTAAAGCGAAACTAAATGCCCAGGAAATCTTTACAAAAATAATTCGAGTCTAACTACTTTTGTTTGAACTTGAGTAAAATCCACATTGTTTTTAGGTGTGATGTAGCAGGTTTACTTTTGGATGGTGATCTCCTAGGGGAGATAACTCTGTCTAGGCTCCTTGGAGTCCTGATTGGCAGTGAGGATCACATATTAACTTTGTGTAAAAAACTATCATCGTGATGTTTTGCTGTGCGAGCGAATAGGAGAGGAGATAATTGGGCCAGCAACTGGCACGAATAGCATATTTTTCTTTATTTGAATCCTACCTTAGATATGGTATACCATTCTGGGGTGTATCCACTCTGAGCCTTAATGTCAATGTAAACTCGAGAGAATCTTGTAGACCTCTCATTTCGCAGCTCAGCGAATTTTAACTCACATCTTTTATCTTGGAGATATCGCGTTAGCCTCCAGGGTCTTGGCCCTCAGCAGCATGGAACTCGTCAGATTCTCCTTTTGGTAAACAAGATTTTCAATCATTTACCAACTAATTTGAGAATAGTTCATTTCCTGACGACTTATAAAATACTTATACTGAGTAAAGCATTGTATGGAGAAGTTCTATTGGCAGGTCCTTGGGAATGTTGATTCTAGTTTATGTTTGAATTGTACAATTTTTAACTTAAGTTTCATTTTAATTTAATTTTACCTTTGTTCTCATGTGGCAACTCATTTGTTGAACATTTTATTGCCTCATCTGATTTACATGTTTTTTTTTTATGTCTGTGTTTTTGCGTAATTAACTTCATGGTCAGTTTTAGTTTTATTTTTGATTTCTTGCAATTGTTTATTTTCTGTTCCTTGTATCATCTTAAATGGATTGTAGGCGTATTACCTCATTACATCATATATATGTTTTGTCAACAAAATCGTTGTTTGAGTACTTTACTCAAACAACGACAAAATGTATATTAAATGCTTTTTGAATTTTATCGACAATATTAAATATAATGAAAAACAAAATACAATTTTGTACTTATTTCAATCACCAGCGTGTTACGGAGCGGAGGTACATTCTAATATCTTTGTACCTTGCTAAGAAGGAATCATCGGATCCGGATAGCATTTCGGTGTTTTATTTTGTGCTTTCGAAGCTCAAATAAAGCAAATCTTCAAAAAATAATATTCAGATTTTTAAAATTACCGCTAATACTCATCATTAAAATTAACATCCCGGCAAGCATAGAAAAGCTCTAGGACGTCCTGCAGATGTCTTGACAATTTTCGCATACCAGGCACGCCCTAAAAAGGTATTGTTATCCTTACTGTCAATTATTAAGATCCCGATTGCTTGCTTTTTTCAGTGTCATTTTTATTTTTTTCTTGCATTCCACGTTCTCAGGATGTCCTAGGTATAACCGCGCGAGATGATTTCGATGCTGGGACATTTATACCAATGTGGGACGTCCATAAGTATGAATCATGTATCCTAGCTGGGTTCTCAACTCAAAATATATTATCAGCTACTCAACATAGTTTTATAAAGCGAAAATCTACAGAAACAACTTTGCTTAAATGTTAGTAAATGTCTAATAGACAGTGCACGTATTTCGGTGTCGGGCCTATTACGATATCTCGAGGATTTGTTTTGATAAACAGTTACTTCTATTGATAAGCAAACTTAAGGGACCCCTTGAGATGGCTTATATGCGTTTTATATCACAGACCGAAAACAGTTTGTTCAAATTCTAACATTCGCCTGGACAGTATTTCTACTTCTGGTTTGTATTAGGTTACCTTCAATGTTACACAAGCCATTGAATTGGCTGTTGTTATATAGCTAGCTTCGGTATAGGCTCAAAATGATTTGCATATGGAAAGATTTCGGACGATTATTTATTTATATGTACAGGATAGCTCATTCGATTATCTATGTATGGAGATCTCGAAAACCGTAACAGATACAGTGTCGGTCAAATTAGGCATTTAGGCGCCTAACAATATGCCGTTTAGAAAGTTTTAAAATTCCTAGTATTTCCGGAGATACCTGGAAAAAATTTAAATTTTGTTAAATAATTTTTTTTTTCTTGGGCTTAACGGATTTCAAATTTAATTGCACTTTTGCATCGCCACTTTGTACGCTCTACCCAATGATGGATTCAGTTTGCAATCCGACATCTGCCGTCATAAACTTTCTTTTTTTTAAATACAAACTTTTTTTTTTCGTTTTTCAGATGATATTGGCGTTATTAATATGGATATGTGTAATTTTTTTTCATTCTTTTTTTAATTTTTATTTTTAATAAAAGAATAATAAGAACAATTTGTAAAGCTATTATTTTGATTCTTGTGCTCCACTTTTCTGTAAGCTGTGCATTATGGCAGTATTTTCGCTGTATCTATTCAGTATATGCTGTTTTGTATTCAAGAATAAAAATAACTAAACATAACAGCTCTGCGGGTATGGGATGGGTGATAGATCAGTGTTGCCAACCATAAATCAGAAAAAGCCGTAACAGAGTCCTCAAAATGTCCGTGTTTTTCCGTGTCCCTGAAATGTAGCTTAAAAAAAGGTTACTGTAAACGTAAATTCAATTGTCTATCGAAGAGTTAAGCTGTTGGAAGAAAGATGGCACTGAGTTGAAATGTTCAACTAGAAAATAAATAGAATATGACGTCATACATGCACCACTCCGGATTTTTCATGGTGGTAATTAAGATAAAATAATTCCATAGTTGCTTACCAGCTTACGACGCTTAAAATGAGAAGCAGAGAAAGTCTTCTTATTTAATCCATTTATTCGAAACAAGCATAAAATAATTCTTCTTTCTACAAATAATTAACTTAAGATAACCCAAAGACAATGCCGAATCCGTCTTCACCATTTTTTAAGATTGATTTGACTGGCTTAAATAGAGCACAATATATTTTTTTACCACCTATGAAGCCAGCAGACTTCCGTTAATGGTACTAGTGATTAAACAATTTCTTTGTTTTGATTAGATTCATATGTTAAAATTATGGGCGCCGGCAGAACAAATTTCAGGAGGGTGTGTGGGGGGGGGAGGTCAAGAAAAATAACCTGTAAGTCCAAAATTGTCAGTGGTCGTCAATATTTTAAAATTCCGATTTATCCTCTTGCATCTTTGAAACTAAAGAGACCAGTTGATTGGCACACCTATTTTTAGGATTGAATAATAGCTATATGAAATATCGATTAAATTTAAGCGAATTATATTAAAATGGACATATGACACATAAATATAATAACGCCTAATCTTCTGTAAAAAATCCGTGTTTTCATTGCACGGAACCCAATAAAATCCGTGTCCGTGTTCTAGTTTCAAAAATCCGTGAAAACACGGAAGTTTCCGTGTCGTTGGCAACACTGTGATAGATTCACAAGACATGGAAGTGATGTTGCCCAGCCATTCGACTGCAATGTATGAGAAAGGGCCTTATTACATGGGGATAAAGGTTCTTAATGCCTTGCTAACCTCACTAAGGAATGAAACAGCTTACATAACATTTAGAAGGAGCGTGAAACACTTTTTTTAGCTCTCATCCATTTTACTCTATTTTGCACATCAGAATGCGAATAGTACCAGTCTTGATCACATCTGCGCGTATTGCTAGCTGTCGGTGACCAGGAATGTCTTTGTATTATTTTATGTTAATTTTCATTAAACTGTTTTATTTTTCAATTTGGCTTTTATTAGCTTTATTTGTTTTGTCCTTTTAAATCATGACCGTCCTGGTAATTGCCTGTAATTTGATCGTGTCATCGTTTTTTTTTTCGTTAGGTTTATTTCGTCTTACTCTTATTTTATTTTTATTTTTTACTTTTTCGACGATATAATGTTATTTGTAACCACAATGTCAATAAATGTATTTGTATTTGTAAATTTTTTTTTAAATTACTTATTTTGATTTGGCGTAATTTTAAATAGTTTAACTTAGTTTTGAAATTTGTATATTCTATAAAAAAAAATATGTTGTTTTGTGTTAAGCGGAAAATTGAACCCTTTATTTTTAATAAAAATAAAAATAGTAAAATTAAATAAACAGGTTCGTTTATTTTTTACCCCAAAGAAAAATAAATAATAAAAAAAAATAAAAATTAAAAAAAGAGTAAAAGAAAATTAAAAACATATTCATATTAACAACGCCAATATCATCTGAAAAAAAAACGATAAAAACTAAAGTTCGTATTTAAAACAAGACAGGTGATTATGACCCCTTGAAGACGAAACGTCGGATTCCATTAGATAGAGCCAGAGACAAATGTCTTTGGATAGAGCGGACAAAGTGGCAATGCAAACGTGCAAATCAATTTGAAATTCGATTTTAAATAAATTCAGGAAAAAAATAGAGATTTTTCAATATTTCGGTTTTTATCCACAACGCAGCGATATACGTATGGTATTGTTTATACAGTATAATAAAGAAAATTATGCGTATGGTTTGTAACCAAAAGAGTAACTAAATATTTAACTACTAACTATTTAGTAGTGTAACTATTTTTTTGATTAAATAGTTATACTCCACTACTTCTTTCAAGTAGTTTGCCCAGCTCTGTAATGATGAGTAACAGAATTAATTCAAGTAGAGCGCAAATGGATCATTGTGCATTTGCACGACATAATGGATCCCTTTTCTTCTTAAGTGAGAAAGGATGCAATTTTGAATATTGCAACAGGGCAAGCCATTTCCGATGAACTAGCAGACTTTCTCATAAATGTTGAAAACATTGGAGAAAAAATTCGGAAAAAATGATAAACGAATGCTTAGGAAATAAGGAAAACTTTCAGAAATTTGTGGTGAAGAGAAATAGGATATTGAACTTCGCCAGCTGCGCCAAAAAGAGGAAGCTGAATTCTTTCTTTATTCTCTATTTTTATAAACCCTAGATCTCATCAATCGGTGTGCCATTTGTTATTCCACCTACATATGCCATTTAACAGAAAGGCATACTGCTTAAAAACATAAAAAATGTTACGTTTATCTTACACCGGTTTTCCCTATATTTGCATCCATGTTTTAAAATTTTCGACAAGCTTAGGCCTTATCGATAGGTATTGCCATTTGTTATGCCATCTACATATATCATGATTATAATAAAAACAAAAAGGCATACTGCTTAAAAATACGAAATTTGTTTTTCTATTTTGTAATGTTTTTGCGCATGCCTGTAGTTTCTACCCTCTTAAACGGTATGTCAATTTCATGTACATATTCGTTAGGTACCATATATAAATGTTATTCAATAAATGTACAAAATTTTTGCAATGTAAATGGGCATACGCATTCGGTATGCCATCTTTTCTTAAGCAATTTAATACCAAGAACACTTATCAGTGGCAGCCTGTTTAAAAACGCGGAAAATGTTCTTATTCAAATAAAAGTTCACGTGGCCATACTAGCTTTTCGTGCCTACCTTAACGGTATGCCAATGGTTTCATGAAGAATTTTTATTTTGAATTTTATTACAAAACACATGGCAGCCTGATTAAAACCGTACCAAAACACATGGTTTTCATTTTTTTTTTTAATATGAAGAACACAGGACGACTCTTTGATTCATGCATTATTATCATGAAGATATAAGGACAATATTGTCGTCTGAAAGGCTTACTGAGTAAAATGGTATCCCAAAATCTGTCACTATCCCCCGGTTTATAAAACATGAACTATTCGTTTTTACAGTGCAATTAGAATAGCCTTATGTTGAACTCAACCCTATCCCTGTTATTCTCGTTTTTCAGATAGTCAATAACCTCATTAAAACTGATCACTAAAAATGGGCTCACCAGAACAGAGTAGTGTAATATTGGATGCTTTAAAGTATTCCAATGGATCCCGATTCTGTTTATGCTGATTTTTAAAGTCTACATTTTCCCCAAGCGAGTCCACTAAAAAAATTATCTCACTAATATCTAACCAAGTTGTTCCGATTAATCATAGCGCACTACCGCGCCTATAGGAAGACGCAACAATTGGGATTAAAATAAATAAATATCTTTACATATACTATAATTATATTTAAATAAAAATATTAATTAGAGGAACACGCCGTAAATAGACAGATTCTAACATTAATAAATGGGCATGAAAATATTTCATTGAATTACAATTAAAGACAAGTGTATTTCTTAATATCTTCAAGGAATTTTTATTGTTCAGCTTCAAAGCACTCGAATTCCTAAATATTTATTTAAATTCAAAACCCTGTTGAAAGTGTGAGAGCTGCTTAACCAAGGTATCTAAAAATATAGACTTTTCACTTAACGATAAGTATAATTAATTAACTCATTACACAAGCTGTAGAATTTACTTACAAAAAAACCTTCTAAATTCTTCTCGGAGTATATTAATTTAGTAAATTACAAGACATTGTGTAAGAAAAAAATAACATTTCTGCTAAAAAATAAAAGTAGGTAATTGTAGTATCAAAAAATAAATTAAAAGGGCACTAAAAAAAACAAACTGCTTACGAAATTGAAAACAAATTTGCTGTTGTGATTCTTCATAAAAAGTCTAAAGAAAAATGTTTAAAACGATTGATCAAAATTATTTGACACAAGGTGTATAAACGGTTGTAGATTCTAAATACAAAAAAAAAAAAACATTTTAAAAATCATGAACAAAAACCTAAAATAAGACATATACCTACAAATACAAAAATAAAATTTATTACAATCAAGGGTTTACGAAGCATCTAGGCGAGGTTTGAAATAAGAAATATGTATCACAGACAGTTTAAACATTTACCTTATGAAGAACATCACACGATTATTTGCAATTATTGCACTGTTTATTTTTTATTAAAGCACGCATATTCGTTATAAAATCCTCAATGATCAGTTACACTTATTTCTTTTCCATTTAACAATTTACAGAATGAATCAGAATGTCTCAATTTTGAAAACGAACAAATTAAATTTTAAAGGTGTTCAATCTTGATACTGAAAAACTATCTCATAATTATTTGCCTCAAAGGGTTTGCGATATTTGAACTTCAAGATTTAGGAAACTGATAAATCAGACCACCTCATTCCTGACCTAGATGGATAGAAGGTTGCCAAGTGCCCTATAAGAGCTATAGTGATGCTCCTCGAGTTTAGATAGGATTTCACAAACTTGGACCTCGATAGTTTAGTTTGTTGCCTCCAATTTGGTTGCATATATTACTACTAACCAGTCAGATCAGACTCAAATGCTTATCGGCAATCTCCCTATTAGAGTAGCATGATCATTCTTACGGACTTCCGATTGTGACTAAGTACCTAAAGTCGTTTTTAGCCTTGCCGAATTTGTCTCCTTCCTTGGCATGTCTATGCCCCGATAGATATATCCACTACTGTTGGGATCTCTCCATCCATTTTCTGTGGGCTTCGCCGCGTATTTAAATTTCTGTGTTCATTTCAAGACAGGGCAGTCGGATTCGTATTCGCTCGGTCCAGGAGCAAAACCAGAAAACGAGACGGCCCCAAAATCCAAATAGGCCTATTCAAACGGGTCAAAAACGTACGGGGTGCCGATTCTACCTCTCATACTACTTACAAATCATTGCGCAGTTTAAGATGGAACGCCTTGAAATCCCAAACTAACCCAAACCAAATGTTGTGTATATTTCTGTGTTTATTTTAAGACTGCGCTGTCTTGAAATGGATACAAAAATGTAAATATGCTCTTCACCCTTGCCACTTTAATCTGCCTATCTGCTTTGAGTTATCATTTAGGCAGTTTGTCTAGTGTCATATCAGCATTGATGTTATGTTTTTGGTTCCGACTGCCTTCGAAGGCCCCTTGATTATCGGAATAGACTGCAATTATCGAATTGCCAGTCTTACACCTTTTTATTTTTACGGCACACACTAGCTTTTTTCTGCGGCTAAACTACCCATAGATATTGGTCGACATTAGTTTGAGTTAGAGCATCCTAAGTTAGGTCCACAACTATAGGGGGGAGGGGAAATTACTCGACGATTCGTATAAAAATGGGTCTTAAATCGCACACGTCTTTTACCAATATACAGAGTGAATTAGCTTATATGACAACATTAAAAATACACTTCGGAACCCAAAGGTAGTATTGTCTACTTATCTTAAAGTACATTATCACAATCTTGCATATGGGTCGTAATAAAAAAGTTATCTATAAAAAACAATTTATTAATTGTTACAACGCCACTGATCAAAAATAACTACTTAACCCTTTGCTGACCAACGGTACATACATATGTACAAAAACATTCATATTTTTATATGTAGACTTCAAACATAAGAAATCGCCCACCGGTACTTATATATAACAGTTATATTGCACATTATTGGCGCAACCTGCTTTGGCAACACCGAATTTCGCCAGATTTATTAGGTTATCAGGTGAGTGTCAAAGCGTTCACATAACGATTCTAGTTCGTACATTGTTAAGTGTTATTTTGGCTCCAAAAACGATTATTTTTTTTTGCACCAGTAAACCTGTTGTTTGTAAGAAATATAGAAATATACATATAGGAAGATTAATAATTCATATTTGCGGCAAAATAGTTATCAATTTTTGTGTGAAGTTAATTATAGTGGTAAGGACTTCAAAGTACCGTCGGGCTGTGAAAAGTTTGTTTTTATATGATTGATACAATCCCCGGATAGGTATGTATTATAGATTTTTTGACTATTATTTTTACTTTACAGATTATTTTTGCAGAAAACAACTAGAAGTGCGGCGCTGAAAATAAAGGACAGGAGGTTAAATTAAGAATATGGAGTTTTAGGAATTTTTGTGTTTGGAACATCAAATTTATTGTTGCTCTATAAAAACAAGCACTGTTTCCATCCTTAACGGAGTTTCTGTTATTACTGGATGTTTCTTGTTTCAGATGGCAGCGTATACTAAAAGATTCCTCAGTGACAAAGAACTTTTGGACATTACCGAAAGTTTTACCTATGAGGATCTACCAGAAGACAACAATATCCTAACAGACAATGAACCAGAATTGGATAATGAGCCTCTTGCGGTCCAGCAGGCATATGCAGAACAAGGTGATCAAGAACTACAAATTAATGAAAATGATATTGACGAAAATCAGAGAAATGTTTCTGACGATGAAGCGAATTCGGAGCTAGAAAACTTTGATGACACTGGAAAACCTAGTCATGGGAAGAAAGTCCAAGAATGGAGGAGAAATTATTGACAGAAAATGGCGGAAGAATGTGAAAACCGTAATACCCGAATATACTCAACAAGAAGGAACTATAGTAGATCATTTTGCTGCTTGCGAAACCAGTACTGATATATTTTTATCCTTATTGGATCCAATATTAGGTATCCTTTTGTACCAAAGTAATTTGTATGGTACGCAAAATGGTAAACATTAAATTTGAAAAAGAACGAATTATTAACATTCTGCGGTATAAATATGTTAATGAGGTACCACAAATTGCCTAATTGGGCAACATTCCCCGATTTGGGAGTGCCTGTTGTTTCAAATGTGATGAGCAGGAATCGATTCGACTTCATCCTTAGCAATCTTCATGTAAATGATAACGGCAAAATTCCACAAGGAAATACAGATAAACTTTTCAAACTAAGACCAATGGTTAATTCTTTGGATGCTATATTTTCTCACATACATGGGGACACGCGAAATATCAGTTGATGAATTAATGATATCATTCAAGGGAAGGAGTTCTCTAAAACAATATAACCCAATGAAACATCAAACGTGGTTACAAAATTTGGTGCTTGTCAGACCAGCGTGGTTATATTATGAAATTTGAAAATTATCAGGGAAGAAACTCCGAAATGGACAAATTTAAAATTTTCTCTCAGAGAACGAGTGGTTTTGCAACTTACGGAGCAAGAGTTGGACAAAAATAGAATAGTTTTCTTTGATCTTTTTTACATCACTTCCCCTCTTGGAAAGATTAAAAGTTGAAAAAATGTTGGCATGTGGTACTATTCGTGAGCTTGCAAAAATATTTTAGTGCTGACAAAGATATGCAAGGAGGTAGTTAGATTACATATTTTCAAGCATGGATATAGGAATTTGGAAGTGGAAAGATAACAAAATTGTATATTTGGCTAGCAATTATCACGGAAGCGAAGACCTGACGGTTACACGTACTCAAAAAGCGGGACAAAACATCAAGTATCTGCGCTTTCTGCCGTACGGGACTACAATATGTTCATGGGAAGCGTTGACCATGCAGATCGCTTGGGCCGTCTACGGTGTTATTCGCCGTTCGAAAAAGTGGTGGCATCGAATATTTTGGGGTTTGATAGATATTACTTTAATAAATTCGTATGTAATATTCTGCGATCTTAAGAAAAAAATATTCTTATTTGAATATCGCAGATCAGTAGCGATGGGTCTGATTGCTCCTAAAAGAGGAGGTCGAGAACAGATCGTGACAATTCAACAAAAGAAAAGGCGGGGAGCTTCATATTCCATTTCCGCAGATGTTCGCCTGAGTAACAGAGGGACACGTTGGGTCATCTATAAATAAAATCGTGGCAGATGTGAAATCTGTAGCACTAAGGCATTCAATCTTGACCTGATTCTGTATGTTCACTATGCAATATTTTTTATGCTGCAATGAAAAAAATAATTGTGTGGCTGTTTTTCATGTTGTTCATTGAACTAAAGAAAAATAAATAAAAATATACCTTCGATTTATAATACTCGTTTCTTCTCCTGTAGGTCAAGATGTAACCAGTGTTTATGGTAGCCCCAACGCTACTTTGCAGTACCGGCATATTTTTTCATAAAAATTTATTGAAAAAAAAAAACTAGATTAAAAATTAGCCAGCATTTTAAAGGTGTGCTTTTCAAAACATGAAAATTGCAAAAATTAACGTTCTTTTTTATAGTTGGTCAAGAAAGGGTTAAGTAACGAATTATATGCCAATCTGCCCAATCTCAAATTTATATATTTTGTCACTTAAAAAATATAATTCGATCTTCTGTATCATCTCGAAAGTGAGGCGCTTCAGATGTATATTTAGAGGAACTTTTCTTTAAAACTGCCTAAGAGAACCACATATAGTTTTCGACACTAGTTAGGAACGTTTTGAAAATAGATATAGGCCATGAAAATCTGAAACCTAACTTAATATTATATGTCCTAAAAACATGGTAAACAACTTGAAATGTTTTCAGTTTCCATTACTCCAAGCCAAATATCGCATTTCATAAATCAATAGCAAAATAAATTATTAGACACTCTAGCAGTATCACCACCCCTTGAAAAATTCGACTCAACCACCATAAGTAAATTTAGTTATTAGACTGTTTAATTCAAATGTAACTTAACCTCTAGTTTTTTTAAAGATAAATATGTTTTTAACGAGTTTAAAAATTTTGTTATATAAACCCCGCCTAGATGTAAAACGCTGGCA
Source organism: Pissodes strobi (assembly GCA_016904865.1). Classification (NCBI taxonomy): domain Eukaryota; kingdom Metazoa; phylum Arthropoda; class Insecta; order Coleoptera; family Curculionidae; genus Pissodes; species Pissodes strobi. Next base: position 73,276 of record MU188200.1, on the reverse strand, counting down.
AAAACTTATTAAATCGTTGATTTTAAGTATGTCTATAATTATTTGATTGAATATTACGAAACCTGGAAGGGCGCTTTTGATTATCGCATCGTTTCCAACCATACCTCAAAGACGCGCGTTGTTTCTTTTGTTACAAATAAAAGTAGTGAGGGCCATAATTTTTCTTGGTGTTTGCTTCTGAAGAGAGAAAAACCACCAGAAAGCAATTGTTAATTTAATATGGCAGACTATCTCTGGTTGAAATAAATTATAAGGTGACATTTAAGTAATTAATCACTTAGTTGCATAAACGCAAGCCTCTGAGTAATATATAAAGTATCTTAAACTTGAGTCCAATATATTGTTCTGGCTTGTCATTAGTTAAGATGGGGTTAGTCCCTAAAAAAATCCAGCCAACTTTATATGAACTAACAAACTGTAGGATTGTTGGGCATGTAGAATGTCTATCAAACCAGATCAGCTCCGTCAAAGCGGACAATAAAAATATATCAGGAAACAAAAAGGTAAAAATAAATATTTTCAGAACTTAATGATAATTTTCACTTAAGATGACTTTTTAGAGAGAAGAACATTGTTTTAATAATTACGTGCTACCGCTAGATCACTATAATGTGACAAATACTTCTAAAAGCACCTAAGTTAAAATGTGGCAAGTTAACCAATAGCATTAGACCATCTGTTTTATGGCAATGTGAAATTTACAATACCTATACATATACAGGTGTAGTAATGTAACATTTAATACATTTACAAATATTATTGTACACAGTACATTACCATCATATCATATATTATAATCATTATGGTAATGGAAAATCTACAAAACTTCTGTAAAATTACAATACCTTCACATGTATCATTGTCGTAATGTAAAATATTCAAAATCCATGTAAAAATTACAATAACTACATATTACATCAATCATTTCATCAGTCAGTCGGATTTTAAGGCACAAACTGAAATGGATCCGTTCTAGATAATAAACCATTACTTACCAAGCATTTGCCTTGATCTTAACTAGGAAAATAAATATATACATTTATATTTAAAAAGGAAGATTTTTAAAGGTGTATTATATAAATACTTAAATTGTATATACAAAAACAAAACAAGTAAATAATGTTTGTTGTCAAAGTGTCAAGCATATTTAAAATGAATCGTTTCATGTTATGTATGTATTTACGCAAAAATTGTACAAATATTCCTTATTACACAGGATGCTTACCAATAATTACATAGCACATAAGGTACAGAACTTCTGCATCATTTAACATGCACCTGCACATTATGCATAGATGGAAGTTTTGATGAACAGAAAATTAGTTTAAGAATATGTCGCGTCTTGCTTCACGCAATTTCTAAAAGTTTTAGAGGCAGATCACAATAATTGCATAAACAAACATATATATCACAGATATAATATTGTGCTATTTTGTACCTGATTTGAAATAAATATAAAGCTCTTTAAACAAAACTTAACACTTACATGTTAAGATGATATGTACTTTTTGACCAAATATAATTAATTCAAGTTTTATTAGAATGCACACCATGCTTTTTCCAACAATAATGTATAAATCTTAATTTTAACTTGAAAAACATTTGTTTTATACAATAAAGCTCCAATGACCAAACATTTCACAGTTACAGTGTCCGCACAGTACATGTCTATGGGAGTACAATTTTAATGACAACATTTTCACATTCAGTTCGTTATTTGTCCTATGCTTGAGAAATAAGAATTTTCAGAATTCATATTCTTTCTATAATTGTACTCACTACTGCTATACCAAAATGTCATGCATGATCTCTCTAACATTAGTCGAGAATAAAACGGGATTCAGAGATGCATTTCATTTTTTGTTTTTTTTTTTTTGATTCTTCAAACTGACCCTTTGACAACACCCGATATCTGGCAAAGCGATAAATGCTTCCTATCACTCAATTATGTCTATTATGCTAAACCAGACATTTAAGCGCTAATATAGAAACGGAGGCACAGAAATATTTTAATAAAATAACATTGACGAAAATGCTGCAAAATTAAAACATACTTTCTCTCCTTTGGTGGAGAAACAATCTTTCAAAAGTTTTAACAGAAAACACACTACTTTGCCAGAATTAGAATACTGGGCTTGATCCCCAAGAGTGTTTTTTTCTCACATAAAACCAAACTTAATCTTCTTTAAGGGATTTTGTGGTCTCAAATTTGAAGTTGTGGGGAACATATCCTTTGTTGGATGACTTCTGGACTCCTAGGTCAGCTTTTCTCGGTTCTGTGTCCCCCACTACCACATAGCCCGTTGACGGGGTTTCTAAGGGAGCTTGCTGCCACGGAAAGAGTATTTTTGGTGCTTCTGTAGGGGGAACCTTAACATAGCCTGAAGAATTATCTTCTTTCTGAGTGTACACAGGCACCTTTGGAGTTAATTTGGTTGCAGGCTTGGCTGGTGTAGGCTCCCCGGCAAGAACATACCCGGTATTCTTTGAGGCCGGTTCCTGGGGAAGGTATGGTACGTAGCCTGAGGTAGGAACTTTGCTTGAAGATTCTTTGATGGGTTCTTGCGATTGCGCGATTGGTATTGGTACATACGAGGGTTTCGCAGAAATATCAGAGAGCGACATGTATTCAGGCTCAATATTTGGTTTCTTGGGAGGTGTACTTAGCCCTATAACACTGTAACCAGTTTGGGTAGGTTTTGTAGCCCAAGGTGCTTGTGGAATCTCTGTCATTGTTAGATAATCTGAAAAATTATAAGCATGATTTAATGATAGTGGTATTATCTAAGTTAACTTTAAATTGTAGATAAATAATTAAAAGCACACTAGAAACTTTGCCAGATTCAAATATTAATAAAGCATTCTCCAATCAATGTTAGATTTTTAGGATTCGACATAACATTGAAAGAAAATAATTAAATACTTAATTATTCAAGGAATGAATGTTTTATTTTCTCAACTTCAAAGTTACTGTGCTAAAACGATATTACATAAGTTAATAAAACAAAACAAGTATTTTAAGAAAGACGCTCCAAGGTCTGGGAGGTCAAAAATTAGATGTTAAAATCCATGAAATAATTGTTAATCCAAAACAGCCAACGAAAAACGTGGCTGGGGCATACAATATTTCGCGCATTTCTGTCGAAAATAATTTTGAAAGACTATAAATTTCACCCGTATAAAAGCAAAATTATACACGAATTAACAGAAGATGATCCTGATAGACGACTCGGTTTTGCGAAATTATGTCAGAAATAATCGCAGGGAATCATAACTATTTGCGGAATATCTGTTTCAGTGACGAAAGTACTTTTTTACATGGAATAGTTAATACCTAAAACTGTTAGTACCGGAGTGACGAAAACCTCCATGTTGTTTTCGGGAGGGACAAACATCATAGGTCCCATTTTTCTGGAAGAAAATCTTAATGGCCCCAGGTACCTGGATGCTATTTCCCCAAAACCCACATGAGTTTCAAAGGTTATATTTCAGCAAGACCGAACCCCGCCTTACTAATTTAAGCAAGTCAAAAATTACCTGGATGAGACTTATGAAAATACGTGGCTTGGTCGTCGCGGTCCTACGGAATCGCCCGCACGATCGCCAACCTTCACGCCTCTATATTTTTTCTTTGGGGATACGTTAAATCTGAGATTTAGAAAACGGCTCCCGGCTCATTAAATGAACTAAAACAACGAATTGCAGATGTTTGTTCAAGAATAACGCCACAGATGCTTCACAATGTCAGGGAGGAATTTACCCATAGAATATTTATTTGTTGAGAGGTCCATTGTAGTCATTTTCAACATCTGTTAAAGTAATCGCTGTTTGGCAAATCTGTGCCTTTAGCTTTTATTTAAATAATTTTCTAAATTTTTAGTTAGGGTTGGTTCGTATTACTTGTTTAGTGTTAAATTGTGTTTTAATTTGAAGCATAAATAATTTACAACTATATAAGTGTATTTTACTGGGAAAAATGATGGGAGTTTTCACCAATAGTAAAGATTTGTTAATTAATATTTTTATTCATAGCAATCAATAATAGCATTAATAGGAAAAAAGTGTATTATAAATAGAGTCATAACGTAGAAACCGATATCATTGGTTCTTATGTGGAAAATACTGAATCAAATTATTTTCAAAATTAGAGAATGCTTTGAGCTTTGAAAAACCTTCAAAATGAGGTATCACTCGATCCTCATTTCCATTTAAAAAAATATTACGAGAGCGCGCTCAGCTGTCATCTTGACATACTTATTATTTTGCAAGTGTGAAGCAGTATGTCAACAAATTTTCAACCTCGTAATAAAAAATTAAATTATTGCTTACAAAAAAAACCAAACCAAGTTCCTTGGGGCTTATTGCGATATGAACTTGTATAGCTTACAAGCTGTAAGCCGCTAATTTACACATTCAGAGGGTGAAAATATCGAGGAGAGTCTGTGATGCTTCAACAGTTTTAAATTTCGATTTCAAATGTACTTCTTTTTTCAATTATTTTAGTCTATTACAATGTTTAGATAAACTGCCTATATGTTTTAAGAAAATTCAATTTGAATTATTGCTAAACATTTTAAATGGATGTCAGTAACATCGCCTTTTCTTGACGCTGCGTTTCTCATTTTGTAATGATTTTATTGACAAAATTTATTTATTTAATTTTAAATAATATAATGTCATTTATAAATAAACAAATTATTGCTTTTTAATTTGGCATACCTGTCTTCCTTTGTCTCAGACAGACATCCCTATGCTCTGGATCACCCAAAGATGGTGACCTTGGTTCCTCAGCGCCGGAATCTGACATTGACAAATTTTCAGCCGTCTCCACAGAAGAAGAAACACTTTCAGTACCAGAACAGCATCCGCTAGTTTCGCCACTGGGGTTCCTTGGTTGAGTTGAGAATTTTTCCGGAAGCAACGGTTCACCAGGCAAAGTTTCATCTGAATGTTTTTCTTTCGGTTCGAAGTTATTCACAACTGCGTCCAAGCCGGGAGGAAGCTTAACTGGACAGTTACGCATGCCCAGAATCTTTCGCCAAATCCTAAAAACGCAATAAGATGTTTTACAAGACGGTTATTTCATAAAATTGTAACTTACCTCTTCACTAGATAACACATTAACGCTATGAAGACTATGACTGACATAACAACAAGCGGAATTATCCAAGATGAAGAAGATTGATCAGGGAAGCAGGGGAATTGAGCATTTTCACTCCATGTTCCCTTTAATAGCCTACCATCTTTCACATTGATAGCCCTTATTTTCACGTCGACAGTTTGGGACGTATCACGTTGACAGAGACTGATTTCATATAATTGATCTAAAACATAAACATGTCATAAGATTATTATAAAACATAAGTAAATTAAATTTATTTTGTTTTATGTCATTACCTGTCGTGTTGTAAACTTGGTAATCTTCACGACCTTTTGTTGTACCAACTTGCACTTCATAAAAATCTACTTTAACTCCAATTTCATCAGGTTTCTCCCATTTTATAATCAGAGAATAATTGTCCCAATTCGCGGAGGGCTTTGGGATGGTACCAGGATCTAAAATAAAGCAACAAAAAAAAATAGAAAGAAATATGTCAACAGTGTTCGATTGGTAAATGATGGCATTATAATACTTGTTATTTCTATTAATGTTACCTTTACTAGGTAAAGGTATCGAAAAAATAGGTATCTGCGAAAAAGTGTAGTAGCCGATGATAGTTGTTAAGTTTTTTTTGTTAATAATAATAATAAGAAGTCATTGTCATATAGAAAATAAAGAAGTCTGTCAAAATAATATATTTCACCATTTAATTAAAGAAGAAAATAATTTATAGGTTTTATCCCGAGAAGAATTGGTTCTTCGCCCCGGGATAACAGACAAATATAAATTTTAGGTAAGACCCGATAACAATAGGTCCTTCACCGGTTTAAATACTAACGCTGTGGAGAAGTTAGGATACGGCCTGTAGTACTCTCAAGCAAGCTATTTGAAGAAAGAAGGGGCACTGCAGTTGATAAATGGGAGACGCAGAGCGGAAGTCCTCGACGTTCAAATCGGTATCCACACCCGATGGCATAATAGAGGCTTATATTTATGATAAACCTTCTCGAAGCAAGAAGTATAAATGTCCATGAGAGGTTCCTGATAAGTTTACTTATTTTACCTTCAAACGTAAATAAAATTATGGAAACTTTGGAGCAAAGATTTGGACGACCAGAACAAATGATGATGTAAGGAAATTTCCTTTTGTAAAACCAGACAGGTTAGATTTACTAGTAAATTTTGCGGATGAAATTATTATTAGTAGGAACAATAGAAACTCTCGAAGGTAATGATCATGTGACTTTAATAGATCAAAATCTAGCAAGCGAATTGGAACTTGACGGACCTATAAACAAACTGTGTATTCAGTGGACCAATGGCCAAACAAATGAGCAAAATTATTCCAGAATAGTAAGTTGTAACATCGCGGAACCAGGCAGTACCAAGGAGTATCAGCTACGGCACATAAGAACGATAGAAGACATGTCAAAAAGACAAGGTTTTCAAAAGACACCCATATTTAATTAAAAATATAAATTTTCATAATACGTCTCTGAAAACTATCATTTTCGACGTCTCTGTAGATCAAAGAAAGTAAGTCTTTCCGGGTTTTTAATTAGTCAAATTGTCAGAAAATTCGTGACATGGAAGAAAAACAATGCATTGGCAAGTTGTCGCAGGAAGAAAGTCAAATAATTAACCCACGGACCTGGTATTTACCGCATTTTGGCGTTACCAATCCAAATAAGCCCAACAAAATGATAATTGTATTTGATGCTGCTTCTAAGTCACATGGATTAAGTTTAAGCCACACTTTATTAACAGGACGAGACCTTTATAATTCTTTGTTTATAATTTTAATAAATTTTCAAATTAAAAAATTTGCATTTTCTGCAGACATTAAAGAAATGCTTCTAAAAGTCCAGGTTCGCCAAGAGGATCAATGCGCCCAACGAACTCTATGGAGGGGAATGAACCGAAACAGGGAACCAGAGCCATACGAAATAGGAGTGGTATTCTTTGGATCAACATGTGGACCTTGTCTTGCTCAAGAAGCAACAAGAATGCTTTGGAGTTTAAGGAAGGATTTCATGAAGCTGTTAAAGCAATCGTTGAAGATCACTACATGGACGATTATCTGGGTAATGCGGACAGTGAAGCCGAAGATATTCAGCTTATTAATGATATAATAAATGTTCATAAAAGAGGAGGTTTCGTCATTTGTAATTGGATTTGTAATAGTGACTTAATCTCATCTAAAATTGACATGAATTTCAAAGCAGATAAAGAAAAATCTTGGACAATTTGCGTGTTCTTGGAGTATGGTGGAACCCTAAAACAGATACCTTTGGATTTGAAACAAAACTTTACAAAATAGATAAAAGTATATAGAAAATAATAGAACACCCAATAAACGTGATATTTTAAAAGTGGTAATGTCAGTTTTTGACCCTTTAGGATTTCTAACAAATATTTTGATTCGAGGAAAAATTCTATTACAAGAAACTATCTAGAACAAGTTGGGAGGGGATGATGAAATTCCAAACAATTTATATGAAAAATTGATTGTTTGGCTTGAAAATTTAAAAAGTTTTTTTAAATTTAAAATACCTAGACAATATTTTACCCTAGATCGACACAAAAGTAAAGTACAACTTCATATTTTTACATACGCCTCAGACAAGTCATATTGTGCAGTAGCTTATCTTAGAATACAAATAAACACTCAGATTCAAGTGGCATTTGTAACTTCTAAAGTACGTGTGGCTCCATTAAAACCTTTAAGTATGCCACACTTAGAATTACAGGGCGCATTAATGGGTGCCAGAATAAGAAGTTTTCTGAAAGAAAATATGAAATTAAATATTTCAAATATTTTCTATTGGACGGATGCGAAAACAGTACTATACTGGATCAGATATGAGACAGGACGTTTTAAAGTGTTCGTGGCTCAGACACTTGGCGAAATTCAAGATTTATCTAACCCAACACAATGGAGATATGTTCATCAAAACTAAATCCAGCAGATGAAGCAACAAAGAGCAAAGATCTGGACTATATGGAGACGTATATGGTTATCTGAACCTAAATTCTTAAGAAGATTCTCGTAAATGGCCTCAATAAAGTTTAGCAGATAACACTATATATTGTGACGCAATGGAATACAAAACAGATATTGTTTTAATGACTTCAATTAAAGAAAATCCTGAGATACCTGATCCGCAAAGATTTTCAAAATGGAACAGATTAAGACGTTGCACCGCTTATATGCTGAGATCCATAAAGAATTGTAAAAAAGATATGTTTTAGGAAAGGATGAACTACAAGAAGCAGAAGTACTATTATTTAAAAAAACTTAAGACCGTTTTTCGGAAGAAATAAAACATCTTCAAACTAAAAATTGCGTTTAGAAAAATAGTCGACTTTGGACATTATCACCAGAAATTGACAAACATGGGATAATTAGATTAAAAGGAAGACTCGAAAATTTAATCGACGCAGAAGAGGAGTTTAAACATCCAGTTATTTTAGACCCAAACCATTACATTACTAAATTAATAATGTCATTTTCATGAAAATTGTTTTCATCAAGGGCAAGAGGTAGTGCTAAACAAATTACGAGAAAAATATTGGATTTTAAGAGCAATACAAGCAGTTAAAGATACTTTCAGAAATTGTCAAAAATGTGAAATTAAAAGGGCAATTCCTGAACCACCACTAATGGGACAATTACCAATTTGTCGTTTGGAGCCAACAATAAGGTGTTTCATGAAGACAGGTGTAGACTACTTTGGATCTATAAAAGTAGTTGTTAAAAGGAGTTTAGAAAAAAGATACGGAGTTATTTTTACTTGTATGGTTACTAGAGCTACATTTGGAAATATCACATGATCTCTCTGCAAACAGTTTTATGCATGTTTTAAGACAATTTGGTTGTAGGAGAGGTTTTCTGGTCGAAATTTATAGTGATAATGGCAGATACAGAGTTATCTGAAGAACTGAAGGGGTTGTTAAGTGAAACAGAAATAAAATAATTTTATAGCCTACATAGCATAAAGTGGAATTTTAACCCATCACATGCACCACATATGGGAGGAACATGGGAAAGACTTATACAATGTGTAAAGGAAGTCATGAATGAGATGTTTAAAACAAAGTACCCTCAAGAATATGTATTTACGACTATATTTGCAGAAGCGGAAAACATGATCAATTCAAGACCCTTAACTCACGTGTCTGTCGATCCTAACGATTTGGAACCCTTAACCTCGAATCATTTCCTCATAGGACCATCTTATAGTGCGTTATCATGTGCTGTTACAAAGGAGACAAACCTAAATCTCCTTTCAAAATGGCGAGCAGCACAAAAACTATCTGACTATTTTTGGAAAAGATGGTTGTCTGAATATGTGCCCCTTTTGTTGAAAAGGACAAAATGGCATCAAGAAAGAAGCCAGTTAAAGGAGGGAGAATTTGTTATTATAGTAGATCCTGACGGTCCACGAAATGTTTGGCCTAAGGGTCGAATTATTCATATGTATCCAGCTAAAGATGGAAGAATACGTATAGTAGATGTGAAATTAGCAAATGGCCATATATTAAGAAGACCAGCAACTAAAATATGTACAATTAATGTTGAACAGTAATTGTTCTAGGAATAATTACTGCGGGGGAAAATGTTATTTCTATTAATGTTACTTTTACTAGGTAAAGGTATCGAAAAAATAGGTATCTGCGAAAAAGTGTAGTAGCCGATGATAGTTGTTAAGTTTTTTTTGTTAATAATAATAATAAGTCATTGTCATATAGAAAATAAAGAAGTCTGTCAAAATAATATATTTCACCATTTAATTAAAGAAGAAAAGAATTTAAATAGGTTTTATCCTGAGAAGAACTGGTTCTTTGCCCCGGGATAACAGACAAATATATATTTTAGGTAAGACCCGATAACAATACTGTCATGATCTGTTAGATTAAAAAAATGGTTTGCTTACTTGTGTGGCTTTCTGAAACTAAAAGGTGTAAAATTAAAATTTATCCAATCAAAAGATCATTAAAAACCACAGTCTTAATTAATCGTTAATTCTAATGGAGTTTTAATTATGTTATGTTAGGAAGTGTATTAATTAAAATAAATACATCAAAACATTCGCATAATATAAATTCCACAATTAAAATAAGACATATTACAAAAATGAATGCTGCTATATTTAACATTTAAAGATATACTTTTTAACATCCATAAAAACTTTATTATACCGCTTTGTCCGCAATGTAATTTGAGTGCGTTTGACACCCCCGTCGATAATAAGAGATTCTCAAGTCAGGTCTAACAATTATAAATGTCCGAGTTTGCTGTAAATAGGTAAAGATTATTCTTGACATATAACTCATTGATAAATGGCCGAGCCACTTAAAATACCTAGGCTTGAAAAACTGTTATTTATAATCTATCTATATACAAGACTAGACATTATTTGAACAGCTCTTCATTGAAGAAAAAAAATCATCTACTAAGTTTCTTCCCATCCAGCGACATACCTAACATAAGTATGAATGACAAACTACTAAATACGTTGATCAGAGAGCGACCTAATCTTTTGCTCGATTTCCAAATGCAAAATTTCCTGCATTTAAATTATTGGCGAGAATATCTAGTGGTTCCCACTTATAGAAATTGCGCAGTCAGGACTAAATTAAGCCCTTTTTACGGATTTGGGATTAAAGTACTTGTTGCCAACGTCAAATGAAACTTGAGCTCTAAATCGCTCTTAGGCGTTCCTAGTCTCGCCGCTATATCTTTCCGCTAAAGTGGTGCGACAAGGAATATTATTTGCTAGTTTAAAAATCACAATTAAATTATGGTACTTACATCCAATATCTGTAGAAGTATGTATAGTAGCATTAGAGCAACCAGCCGTCGTACAAGCCAAAACATGAATGGTGTAATTAGTCCTTGGTAGCAAACCATCAATATTCTCTTCAGAAACGTTCTTTTCTTTATCTACTGAGACTCTTCTTTCCTGTCCATTGATTAAAATAATATAGACTCCCAAGTGACCATTTTCCTTCAAGGGTTTTTCCCATTGGATTGTAATGGTTCTATCTGTTCGTTTAAGAACCTTAAGGTTTCTTGGTTCCGTCGGAATATCTTCCCAAGTTGTGTTGAACATGGGGTCACTAAATTGACTCTCAGCTCCATCTATTAATGGCTTAACTCGTATTTTGTACCTGAAATGTTTTATTACAAAATAATGTGTAGGTATATTTATTAAATAATATAAACGTCCAATCAATGACATGAATGAGAAATAAGTTACCAAAAAAATTTAAAACTCCTGTATAGGCTAATTTGACAAGAAATAAACTTAGTACGTTACTTTGTGTACAAATATCTTTAAACTTCTAATGTATAATCATCAAAGACCTACCAACATCGTTAGCTCACTAGCAAACTTACCCAATATAAGGTTTCAGATCCGTAACGTTTAGCTCGCCTTCACCAATTCCAAATGTATTACTAAACAATTTGTATTTCAGGGAATTCGGCTGGCATTCTTGCAATTGCAGACTAGCAGTTGTACAGTAGCTGACGTTAAAACCTCGGATATCTCCCAATTTGATACATTCCAGTTTCCAGTGTAAAACTATAAATGTAGGGCTAACTGTCTTCACATACGTTTGCCTTAGTTTGACTCCTGTGCCAGGTATGACGGTACAATCTGCCCAGATCAATCCGCTACTACTTCCATGACCATTCGCAGAAATGGCAAATTGATAGTTATTGATGGTTTGATTTTTTTTGTGATTATATGTTGCCAGTTTCAAAGTTTTGTTCTTGACATCTCGTGGGACAGTTTTCCATTGCAGCGTGCCCTGGAAAAAACTTGTATTTAGCTGAGTCTAGACCAAAGCTGACAAACCAAAGACAAGACAGAAACGTTGTGTTTCGACATAAAATGGGAGACAAATCTAAAACCTCGCTGCGACATTTATGTCTTATGTTTGTTTTATTAACAAGTTCGAAAACTATTGCAGGTTCCGTAGCAAATCGTATAAGAGGCATTTGGTTTCTATCCATATTTCGCGACAAGTTGGTTGCGCAGTGTGGACAAGGGTATCGAAAAATAGAAAAACGTAACAGAGAAGAAACAAAAAAACATAATTTAAAAGCCGCCGACATGAAAACAATTTAACTCTGTTTGGATAAAACTTGGTCTTCGTCTTTCCCTTGGTGGAAGGGCCACATGTATCAGCCACTTATGACGGGCAAGGACATTTTTCAAGATCTGAACCTGAACCAATCCCAAGAGGCGTCCAACAGGGCTCCATAATAAGGCCTTTGCTCTTCCTTTTGTATGTGAATGTCCTGCCTGATTGGGTGAGTCCTGGGCTTATCGGTCAGTATGGTCATGACATGACACATCAGTTATATTGCCAGGCTCTGACCTTTCCGCTCTATAGATGGGGTGCTCTGATGTGGTGGGTCGGACGTCTACCTAATCTGGGAATATTTGCCTGCATCTTAATAATGAAAGGACCGATCTAATAATGTTTAATAAGATCAATATGGACACTGAATCTTTGTACGTTAATTTCAATCACAGGTCTACTCCAGAAGACATATCCCGTACCACATCAGAGGACTTCAGAGTTGCGCGCGCATTACATTGGTGACAAACGCCATATCTTTTGGGTCTAGCTAATTGCTGTCGACTGGTCTCGTAGCTCAGTGATTGGATGCTGTCTGCGATACAGAGGCCCGGTTTCGATTTCAGTGGCAAGACATTTTTTTTTATTTTTAATATGGGCAAGCCTTGGGTTAGTTTTAGTTAGTTTCTGTTGGTTGCGCCCCCGTAGCGAGCGGAGGACCATGCGTGAAGGGTAATATTAATTTTTGTCAACAATGTGATGCGCGCGCACCTCTGGAACCCTCTTATGTGGTACGGGCAACGGTAATAATGACTCTTATAAAGTCCGTAGGCGTTTATGTGGACTCTGGAAACACCACATCCTCAATCATCAATCTAAACCCCACAGCGCTTGTGATTTGATCCATAGACTGTGTTATGTTTTAGCCTTGCAGTGTCCAACTGTTGTACTTTGCACGTGTTCAAACACTGTTTAGTTATGGAATATATTTCTGGGGTTCTTCACGTTTTTCAATTAGTATTTTCAAAACTCAGAAACAAATTGCGAAATGCATGCTTCATCATCATCCAGGAGCATCCTGCAAATAGTACTTCAACCGATTGGGTATTCTGACCAAACCCTCACTCTACTTTGCGACACTGGTTACATTTGTTAAAATAAACTTTGGTCTTTTATTTACCAACAGAGAATATGCTAATGACGACCAGAGGTAGAAATGAGCTTCATATCCCTAAGAAGGCAGCCTCCACGTTTGCGAAGGTGAAATGTTTTCTCTTTTAATTCTAAATTTTAATGTGTGAATTTTTAATGATTATATTTTAAATATTTTTCCTCGTTTATAATTATAATTGTTTCAATTTATTGTCATTTGTAATTGTTACTAATCTAAGGCTTTTGTGGCGTTGAGTTTTCATTTTTTATATGATCTTGTTGGTAAAAAGAGATAAATCAATAAATTCTGTTCAAAAACACCCAAACAATAAAAAATACACTTCCAAAAGAAAATAATAGCCTATATCATCTTTTTTGTTGCGGTTTTGTCTAATTAATGTCGTCAGTTGTCTCAGTGTCATTTTGTCTTGAAGAGAGCTGGTTTTAATCTCTAAATCACGTTGAATTTTTGAGAGCTTGGTTTGGACCCGGCCTTATATCCTGCAATTTACATATTGTAAGTCGGTAATTTCTTTAAGTAATTAATTTATTTAGTAACAATTACTTAAATATCTAAGAAACAAGTATTAGGTACATATTTGATTAGAAAGTGTTAAATATAGGAATAGCAACCAAAGAAGGAAATCGTCCTGCTCGAGTTCCTGCATGTTTTATTTACGGTCGGAATTGTATTCAAACTTAGAACTTCATTTCTGAAAAAGTCGTTCATTTTTTCAACAGTTTCCAAAAAAGTACTTTTTCACAGCCATTTTCTATAATCAATTGTCTAATGAAATAAAGTTTTGAAAAATCAGACATGTTTGTAAAAAATCTGCGTTATACACCGACTCTGTAGAGGAATAAATTACGAATTTTAAGCAGTGTAATGTAATGTATTTATTTTGTAGTTTTAATTTTGATCTTTTAGGGTATTTTCAAGTTTGCATATACATATTCCATTTACAAAACTGTTTGGAATGAATGCCTCGTCTGCATACTTTTTTGGATTGCCAATATCCAAGGTAGAATATCGGATTTTTATTTTATATTTGTTTGATGGACTATGTCTAATAGATTGCCCATTGGTTGATTGCAAATAATAAATCGCTATTAATAATGAGATATATTATATAAAGCTGCTTCATAAAATCATATTATTGGGATAAACAATAGGAACAATTCAGCTGCTAATGTACTATAAAACATATTTAAATACTTACATCACAATTATATGGCCGCTCCTTTTGAGCAGAGCACCAAAAAAGCGTATAATTTGTAACTCTTGGATCACTACTCTGAGTCCATTCAAGGTCGTATTCTCCACTTCCTTTATCTACCTTAACTAGTTTCGATAATTGTTTCAAAGCTAAAACAAAACAAATTTCTGACTTTACAGTATAAAGAAAGATGTGAACCCAATATTTTTCATGACGGCCAAATTTCCTGCATTTTATTTAAAATGCCTTTTATCCAAATAATGTTACATTTGACAATCGTCACAGCTCAGTATTTCATAAATCTATTCTAGAGGCAAATACTACTTAGACGAAATAATTCGAAACCAACACGAATGCTGCTCTCGGAATGGGTAAGTATACAAATAAAATACATTTGATTATACACAGGATTAAAAAAGAAACATTGTTAGCAAATTTACCATAAAATTCTTATATTATATTTTAATCTGTCATATTCGGTGACACTGGAAAATTACAATATAAAATTAAATTGGTTTATAGGGTCACCACTAGAACTTTGATCATAATTAGTAGGACGTACGCCAACATAAAACACTTGCTGCTACCTTGGACGCCTTTCAGACGCCTTGAGCCATTCAACAGTGTAAAAAGAAATAGAAATAGAAAATTTTTGCAACGCAATCCAACCACAAAGCATTGAAGGAGTTTCCTAAAGAACGATTTTTTTATAGAAACTTATGTTTAAATAATAGGCGTTACACATAAGGAATTCCATACAACAATGCAGTACTCCTATTAAACTACACACTACACAATTATAAAGCGCCATTATGGCTTTGGTGCCAGGCATACTCTTCGAATTGCGCCTTATAAAGCCTAGCGTTTTAAGGTTTTGAAAACGCAGTTATCTACTTCAATATTGAAATTATGATCTTTGTCAAAGACAATATCAGAATCATTGAAGCTCACTGATTCACAGGCTTCAATATTAAGAATGTGAAGATTCCGGTTTATAAAATCGCATACATTTGCATTTTTTACATGTTTGTAAGCAATCTGGGAAACAAGCACAATCTTACCGTAGGTTAAACTTAAGGTCGACTATGTCTATTATCTTAAAGTACTTAATACATTGGTAGAAAAAAAAACGTAATGAGCGAAACAGCACAGTCACAGCCACAACTATACATACGCCAACTGATGACGATTTTTGAAGTATGGCTCACTTCAGTTGTAATGGCTATCAGCAACCCCGATTATAGATAGCTCCTTGAGTAGCAGAATGTTAATTACTTACACTAGATATTCCGCGTCCAGTGAGTTAACAACGAAGTTTAGTCGTCGTGTAGCATCGTTAACGTCGAGAGAATAAGGACAGGGTACAGTGCCGTCTCAGTCGCATGACGTAGACATAGGAAGGTAAACACCTGTACGCAATAACAACAGGCGCCATTTGCTCTAGTTCACTTCACGGCGTTCAAGAGCACGCACACGGGTTAATTTCATCCCTTTGTGTTTGTGTTTTATTCAATAATGTGTGTGATAACTGTGAGATTCTTGTGTTGTAGTGAGTTCTACCGGTGTTACGGATATACTTACAATGCCTCATGCTCCGTGGTCGGTTGTCGTGGAAATTACAAAAATGGGCCGAAAGTACACGCATTTCGTTTTCCAACGGACGAAGCCATGTCCGATAAATGGGTAAAGGCTATTACAAGGAAAAATTTGCTCCATCCAAATTCAGCAGGGTTTGTGAGTTACATTTTGCCAATGAATATATAATAAATTGTTCTACAGCAATGGATTCAAAAACCGGCGAAACTATAACTGTAAGTTTTAAAATTCCTAGACTAAAACGAGATGCCGTGCCTACGATATTCCCTAACTGTCCTTATTGATCTAAAACTGTAAAATTGCGCCCAAGTCGTGATGAGAAATTGCAGGAATTGGAAAATCAAAATTTTGCAAAAGCGATTAAAAATAGCCAGACAGAGTTTGAAACTTATAAAAAAACATTTTCGTACAGCAATTTTGAAGAGTTTCTTGTTGTTTTTAACTCGTTTCAGCTACCTGAAGATTGCTTTAAAATCAGTGATCTGCAAAAAGTTACATTGTTTAAATTAAAATATTCTCCTGGGCCCATTATAACATATTCTGTAATAATAAATTCTGATTTAAATGTAGACACATTTTTGTATGGCTGCAAAATACAAGTACTCCAAAATGATATTAAACCTGATTTAAAAACACCTTTTATCTCTAATAATATAAATGAACTGAAAGATTTATTATTTAATATACACAAAAAGTCGCAAAAAGTTGAGCCTGAAAAACGCGATCAAAGTAAAAGCAGAGTACAAATAATATCGAGTAGATTCACTCAGCAAAAATCGTTTCATGTTTTTGGATCAAACGCAAAAGCCGCAACACGGTAAAAAAATTAGTTTTTTTTTTACTCTACCTGCAGTAGCGAGCAGTCTGTGAGGGGTATTAGCTGATGCAAAATTATTTCCTCGGTTATTATTTGATACACGATATTTCAAAGAGCGATTAAGGTAATTTTTAATACGTGATTCAAATGAATAAAACTATGTAATAAAGTTATACAAAATAGTAACGTATACTAAATTCAAAACCATTATAAATAAAGGTAATACCTACCAATTAAAATAATTTATTTGGCAGTTTGTAACTTAATTTATCTGTTAAAACATGTATAAAGCAGAAGGTTCAAAGTACCTGACAAATATTGTGGGAATTTAAATATAAAAAAGGACATATTAAGCTAGTAAACTAAATTTATAGCTTCTTAAAGGTCTTAACACTTCATTACTCGCGCTACGAGTATTTCTCTCACATCTTCTGCGAAATCGTCAGTTTTCGGAGATGGCTTTGCGAGCGGAGCTGTCCTCCACTCTAGCTGACTTATTTGGCGTCGTCTTTAACATGGTCAATTAACCGGGTGCATTTCTCAAGTGATTGGCTGCATTTGTAAGAATTTATCTCATCGTGCTACGTCTGCCATAGTACTTTTAACATTGAAAATATTTCTGTTTTCCTGTTATGGGGCATCAAATTGGGAAAAAGTGCATGCTACATTTGCCACACATGATGTCATATGCGTGATGAACTACTAACCCAAACTAACCAAAAGTTAATCACACCAAAAAGAACTATAATGTATCGGAACAGATTAAAAAAATTAAAGTAAGTTAAAACTAACTCAAATTAACCGAACTTTTGCAGCTAACCAAAACTAACCAAATACATTAAAATTGGTTATAACGTATCGGATCCGGATCAGATTACTAAAATAAATTGGAACTAACTGAAACTAACCGAAAGTTGATTGAACAACTAACCAGAAGCACCAAAAAGGGCGAAACCGTATCGGGCAAATTAAAAATATTAGAGTAAGTTAAAATTAACTTAAGTGAACCGAATTTTGGCGACTAACCAAAACTAACCGAAAACATTAAATTTGATTGTAACGTATCGGAGTCGGTTCAAGTGACTAAAATAAATTAAAACTAACTGAAATTAACTGAAAGTTTATTGAGCGACTAACCCAAACTAGCCAAAAGCACTAAAAAGGGCTACAGCGTATCGGAATAGTTTAAAACATTAAAGTAAGTTAAAACTAACCCAAATTAACCGAATTTTGGCGACTAACCATAATTAACCAAAAACGTAAAAATTGGTTATAACGTACCGGCATCGGCACCCGTTCAAATGACTAAAATAAGCTAACTGAAATTAACCGACTGTTGATTGAACGACTAACCAAAATTAACCAAAAGTAGCAAAGAGCACCAAGAAGTGCTAAAACGTATCGGAACAGATTAAAAATATTAAAGTAACCAAATTAACTGAATATTAGCGACTAACCAAAAACATTAAAACTGGTTAAACGTATCGGAACCCGTTCAAACGACTAAAATAAATTAAAACTAACTGAAACTAACGGACAGTTGATTGAGTGACCAAACAAAACTAACTAAAAGTAACCAAAAGCACCAAAAAGTGCTAAAATAGGTTACACAATTAAACTAACCAAAACAAACCGAATTTTCGCGGCTAACGAAAACTAATCAAGAGCATTAAATTTTATTATAACGTGTCGGAGCCGGTTCAAATGAATACCTCTGTGCTTTCATGCGAGTGATTTTTCAAGGTCGCGTCACGACACGGAAATTTTTCCTGAACGTCACGAGACGGTTTATGAAAAATTGATTATATCGTATCGGAACCGGCTCAAACAAGTAAAATAAATTGAGACCAAGCGAAACTAATAGAAAGTGATTGGACGACTAACCAAACTAACCAAATCTATTAAAATTGATTATAACGTTTCGGAACCGGCTCAAATGAATAAAATAAGTAAAACTAATCGAAAGTTGATTGAACGACTAACCAAAACTCACCCAATCCATTACCATTGATTATAACGTATCGGAACCGGTTCAAATGACTTAAATAAGTTGATACTAAGTGAAACTAACCGCGCTAGATCGGGGATCAAGAGACGGATCGAATTAATTTTTTTTTTGTAAAAACTAGTCGAGTTGCATACCGTTAGATCGGGGAATAAGAGACGAATCAAATGCAAATGTTATTTTGCTTTTTACAACCACACTTAACGTTATAAACTGTAAAAAAGAAAGAACCTTGAAGTAATATGCATGTATGTGGTATATTTTGGTAAACTAAATTTACGTAATCTAATCTGATCTAACCCAAACTTATATCAACTATTAACTTTCAACACAATTATGAATTTTCTCAGATCTCAAATTTAACAAGCGTTGCATTCTGCTTCGGCATTTTCAATGTCTCCCCCGGTTGCATCTTTGTAAAGGGCTGTGATTTTTTGGAGTTGGTAAGTAAACTAATAATTTTAACAATTTATTGCATACAAATTCGACCCTAACATTGATATCTGTTTTGATTTATGTTTTCGCTTTTTTGGTTACATTTGGTTAGTTTTGTTTAGTCGTTCAATCAACTTTCGGTTAATTTCAATTAGTTTCAATTTATTATAGTCATTTGAACCGGTTCCAATACGTTATTACCAATTTTACTGTTTTTGGTTAGTTTAGGTTAGTCGCCAAAATTCGGTTAATTTGGGTTAATTTTATCTTACTCCAATGTTTTTAATCTATGACGATACGTTTTAGCCGGTTTCGGAGCTTTTAGTTACTTTTGGTTAGTCATTCAATCAGCTTTCGGTTACTTTCAGTTAGCTCCAATTTATTTTACTCATTTGAAGCGGTTCCGATACATTATAACCAATTTAAATGTTTTTGGTTAAATTATGTCAGTCGCCAAAATTAGGTTAATTTGGGTTAGTTTCAACTAACTTTAATATGTTTAATCTGTTCCGATAGGTTTAAGCCCTTAGGCTTTTGGTTACTTTGGCTAGTTTTGATTAGTGGTGCAATCAACTTTCTGTTAATCACAGTTAGTTTCAATTTATATTAGTCATTTGTACCGATTCCGATACTTTATAACCAACTTTAATGTTTTTGGTTAGTCGCCAAAATTCGGTTACTTTGGGTTAGTTTCAACTTACTTTAATATTTTTAATCTGTTCCGATTCGTTTTAGCCCTTTTCGGTGCTTTTAGTTACTTTTGGTTAGTTTTTCAATCAACTTTCGGTTACTTTCAGTTAGTTCCAATTTATTTTAGTCATTTGAATCGGTTCCGATACGTTATAATCAAATTTAATGTTTTTGGTTAGTTTTGGTTAGTCGTTAAAATTCCGTTCGTTTTGTTTAGGTTTAACTTAATTTAACTTTTGTAACCTGTACCGGTACGTTTAAGCCCGTATTGGTTACTTTTGGCGAGTTTTGGTTAGTCATTCAATCAACTTGCGGTTAGTTTCAGTTAGTTCCAATTTATTTTAGTCATTTTAATCGATTCCGATACCTTATAAATCAAATTTAAGTTTAAGTAAATAAACTAACACGATCTCTCACGCGTATGATGTCATGTGTCAAATGTAGCATGCACTTTTTCACGATTTGAGGCCCTATACCTACTAGGATAATAGAAACATTTTCAATGTTAAAATATAAGAGTTGCTTTAAAAACACAAAAGGGCATGTGAAAAATTCGCAATTATTAAAACATAAACGGATTTTGTCTCACGCTAGTGGTGACGGGCATTTTATTTTTGCCGTACTTGTTTTCTTTTCTCACTATTGTCTTTATCCAAATTTAGGTAAATAACAGAATTTTAATAAAGACCTATTTGATAAACCGATTATACGTGTAATTGAAAAACTGCATATTATTAAAAAATTATTATAAATCTTACCTGATATGGTCTTTGGGGCATCTAAAAAATGATAATCCTTCACCCGCTTTTATTATGCAATAATTATCCACACAACAATATCTCGCCATTGTAGCGATCTTAATAATTATTTAATTCAACGCGACCCAACAGTACAGAATATCAAGGCGTTTGCACACTGACCGTAAATTCTCCCTCGTAGTGTAGCCACCGCTGGCCGCGAACGAGATTGATCCGGATTCGCTTCGAAGTTAAAAACTGTCGGCGAAATTGGAAATTTGTCTCGAGTGAACCTACCGTATATACTTATTTATAGCGTGGTAAAAGTATTTTAAATCACATTTCGAACTTATTAGATTCTTTAGTGTCAAATATGTCAGATGAGAGGAAAGACGGTTTTCAAAATAATTCTGCTTTAGCTTTTATATCTGAGCAACTAAAATTACATACATTAAGCAAAGCAAGATAACGTTATACAAATAATACTATGATTTTAGCCTCCATCCTTCAAACAATAAGTCCGCATGCTTACAAATACTTGAGACATTTTGGTGTACTTATATTACCTCATCCAGATACAGTAAAATCTGTTTGCGGATCTTTGTTGACTGACCCTACATTGGAAAATATGTCATTTGGCTATGCGAAAAACCTTTTTAAGTTATTGTCGGGTCATGAAAAATATGTATTATTATTAATGGACGAAATCCACATTAAACCATTTCTTGATTATAAAGCAGGAAATATTCTTGGGAATGCTTATAATAATGCTTGTTTAGCAAATTCTGCTTTAGTATTTATGATATGCAGCATTAGTCTAGCGAAAAAGAAGTTGTACAGATTAGTCCTACTTCCAAAATTGACCACCTTCTCGTTTTTTCATTAATTAAGGCAGCTATAACTAAGAGGAAATTGGCTACAAGGAATTTTGCGTTATTAGTGACAATAATGCTGTAAACAGTAAAGCTATGAGCCATTTTTCTGTCAAGAAAAGTTTATCCCCACCCTACAGATAAAACACGTCCTCTTTTTTTATTTATTTGAGAAATAACTGGCTGAATTCAAAGCCAGACCAAACATTATATTATCCTGATTTTGACAGTGGTGTTGAAAAAGCAGCTGCTTTTCAATCTCTTAAAACACTTCTCCAATAATTAGAACACGATAAAATGTTAAAAGTTGACTATTCTCTTAGCTTAAAAGCATTGTTTCCTACTAATATGGAAAGACAAAATATTTTTTTGGCTCTTAAAGTTTTTAACCCTTTCGTAGTACAAGCGTTGATTCAATTCGGGTCTAAAATCAATAAACCGAAAGACACTGCTGACTTTATAAATATGATAGTTCGGTGGTGGAAAAATGTAAAAACTCCCCTTTTAGGGAAACGTTTAAATGACGTATATCAAGAGCCTCTAACGGCAGGAACTTTCCTTACTGATAAAAAGTTTCTGTTTTTAAATGAAATGTTAAAATGGCTAATAAATGAACTACTAAAACTCATACAGCTTTAAGTCACACACTATATGAAATGACAGAAGGTATACAGTATTGTTTTAGTGAACTTAAAATGAATTATGTCTTATTAGGCAAATTTCAAATAGATGATCTTGAACATAGGTTTGGCCGCTATCGGCAACTTGGCGGTGGACAATACCCTAATTCCATCCGGCAGTTGTATGAATCAGAAAAACAGCTCAGAATTCAGTCCTTACTAACGCTAAAATCGCCTACCTTTGGCAACATTCAAATTAAGCAGTTTTGCGAAAATATTGATATGCCTGACGAAATTGAAGAAAACCATCCATTAAATCCTGACATTATAGTACTAGAGGAACATGTAGACAATGTCAGTGATGACATGCCCGTAATCACTTATTTAGCAGGTTACTGTTGTTACATTACGGCAAAGAAAATTCAGTGCGAAATATGCAAGGAAAACATAATTTATAATGACGAATTTATTGTTGAAGATAATTTCATCCTTATTAAAAGTTTACGCCGGGGAAAATTGCCTTATCCCCAAGATGTTATCCTACGAATGGTTTGGTACGCATATTTAATATTTAACAAAATTTTGGATGAATTCGAGGAAACTTTTTTAACAGTTCATATAAGCGTGCCTTTCTAACCCAATATATTTTGAAATTTATTTTAGAAAACGGGCATCTGTCTGTGGAACATAAATGTACTATTCATACAATTGTTCATATAGCAACCATTGTAATAACCTGCACAGTAAACAATCTTCTTAAAAATTACTGTGGTAAATCTAACGATCGATTGGTTAAGTCATCTAAAAGCAGTAAATTACGACTCTTATTAAATAGGCCGATTCGTTAAATAGTCCTCAAAACAGTCTTATTCACAACTTCACATAATGTTCCCGGAGGAGAGTTCTTAGCTACTAATTTCGAGTTGTTTGCAAAAAACTAATTAAAACTAAATATTTTCTTAACTAGACATGACATCGATCTCTGGTTTTTAATGGTTAATAGATTTGTCCCTTCAGAAAAAAATTCCAATGCTGGAAATTTTTATATACTGAAGACGATGATTTTTGCTAAAATTTCAATACCATGTAACTTTCATAATAATTTTTTTAAATTCTGTCATTGTACATCAATTGAATCACTGGTCCATGGCAAAGAAAGGGTCTGTTCAATTTTTGACATCTGCTATATTTTAGAGATCCCGATTTTTTTGTAAAACCTTGCTATTTTCAACTTTTTGGTAATTAGACCACACTGTGCGTTGTATTGTGCAAACTTTGTAAGTGATTATTATACCTTACGAGAAGCTTGTTTATGTTCAGTAAAAAAGTTGTACCTAAATGTTGTGATGTGCAGTGGCCTACTTATAATCACTTTATGTCTATATGGTTTATGAGTATCTCACACTTTTTCACGATTGTTTTGGATTGTAAAGTACTCGCTCGTGAAATCAAACAAATCAAACTAGTGATATTTAATTTTTGGGGTTTTCAAAACAAGTTTAATTTTAGGAATAGTGTTGTATTAAGTAGAAATAAATAAATTAAATTTTTCCAAAAATTAAAATAAATAATTAGAGTTTTTGAAAAAAAAAATTTAGACACTTTAAAATATACATGAAGATACTAAAAAAATAAGGGAAAAACTTGCTTAATCTAGAGGCGAGTACTTTCCAATACAAAAGAATCGGGAAAAATTGTGAGATACTCATAAAATGATTACAAGTACGCCACTGCACACCACAGACAGCATCTAGGTACAATTGCACGATAGAACGCACAGTGGAGTCTAGCCGTTAACGTCGTATACTCTCGGCGTTAACGGAATGACGCGACAATTTTTGACAGAACTAACATCTTGATTTTTGAAGAAAAAGCTAATAAACACCTTTTTTAGCTCTCTAAGTAATAACGGGTGAAATAAGCAATAAACTAAGGGTGTGTGATTTAATTTTACTCAAACCACTCGTCTGCTCACAAGTAAAGCAATATTTAATACCATTTTACTAGGCTAAGAATAAGAAATCTGATGACCAGAAAAAATAAATACTATAGCAACGTCTGAAACTTAACAACGGGAGCTTAAGACTAAATGTGACGTCAGCATTATCTTCGTCGAACTAGATTTTCTTTATATTGTACGAGCTGTTACTCTAGACCTTAAAATTAATGCCATAGGGAATTTAAATATTTATTGATATATTCTTGGTAGAACACCCCCACCCCACCGCTTCAATTTATTAACAATTTTCTATTCAGAACCAACTAAGAAGTAGTGGATAAATAACTAATAGCTTAAAAAGTTGCCAAATACGTTTATAATATTAAAATCACACTTACCATATTGTTGGGATGGGAAGAAAACAACGGAAAAGTCGGTAGATTTTCCTTCACTATTTGCAGACCAAATTTTAAAGGTGTAGTTTCTGTCTGGCATGTTCTCAAATTTGGCATAGTTACTGTGTACTTTGACAGGTTGAATATTCGGATTTTCATCTACTTGAATATAATACGAGAAGTTCTCTCCATTTTCTTGATAATCATGAATATTCTGCCAGTAGATAAGCCTGTTTCCTGTACCTGCCAACAGCTCAAAACTACCTGTAGTGGTGTTCGGCGGACAGTCAGGTATTTTGGACATAGTCAGAATGGTGCGCGAAGCATTTTGCGACCACATTCGTTCCTCTGTGGCTGCCTTTGACTTCATGGATACTCTGATGTCATATAAACAGTGAGCATAGGGAAGATTTTCGAGGTCATACGTTACAGCAGCTTTGGACGCATTTGCGTATTTTAAATAAATTGTCGTCCATTTTTTGTTTTGTTCAATGCACCAGCTTACTCTATATTCCAAGCCTGGAGGGAAGCTTTGCATCTCCAACGGAATAGTCCATTTCAATTTTATAGAGTGAGGAGAGGTAGCAAGTGCAAGTAGCTTTTCTGGAGGATTTGAACGCACTAAAATATAAAGAAACTGTGTAGACTATTTACTATGTTACTAAACAGCAAGTTTACAGAACTCTCTAGTAGACGTCTCTCTTACAATGTCTAATACAAAATTAAATCGGGCCTGACACTTAAAAGGTTTACCTTATTATTTACTTAATTTATTATTTGTCCTTTTTCGCTATATCATTTTTTTGTATCTTTGCGACGATTAGGTCTCTTAACAAAACTGACATGAGAGTATATACATAAAATAGTTTAAATTAACATATATAATCGACCCATTAAGCTGGCATTTAGAACTATAAAAACAGTAATAAGAACGACAAAGCCAAATACTTAGCTAGAACATTTTTTATCATTCTGCTCGAGTTTTTTGTTAAATTTGCATTAGTAACAAACATTTCTGGCATAATATTTTCCATGGAAATTACCTTCTGAAAACTCAACAAGCAGCTAACAAACTGAACCTTAATCAAATTAAATATTAATTTTAGACAAAGCTTGATAGGAAAATAACTCGGGATATTTTGTCAACATGGGAAGTGGAGATTATTTAATACTAGTTTTTATTTATTTACAAATACAAGTCAAAATATCTGTTATAGTATACCCACCCACAGCTTACTATAAAAAACAGCTCCACAACTGTCTTGGAGGAAATGGTTTATGTCCCGCCTGTTTTGACCTGCGAACGGGTAACAGTATGCGTATTTAGGAAGCCTCAGCGTTACAGACCTCAAGTTAAATAACGCCGCCTGATTGGCTAACACCACCCCCGCCCGTCAGTGTTGTTTACGTTTTTCCACTTCACTCATTTGTATCAGACTTTTCGAGGAAAGCAGGAATGTGAAAGTCTGGCTCAGGTGGTACGGGTCTCGCGTTTAGAATGCGGAAGACGGGTTCGACGCCCGGTCTGTTCAAAAACCAATTTGAACACGCTTTCAAATCTAACGATTTAATTTTGTACAATTTTAACATTCCACGCCTCTGTCCTCGCATTCCAAAGAAATTAAAATCCATGGCGACACTACTAACGCCATCTTTTGTTTACAATGTTGATCCACTGCATCAGGCAGTCTAGAAAGCTAAAAGTAAAGCGGCCTCGAAAGGCATCTGACCAATCACGGCGCTTTCTGCGGAAAAGGCGATATTCCTAGCGCCATCTGTTGTAACAACGTTTACTTATCTGAACCCGGCGCGCAACCTACGCCGAGCCGACCAATCACAGCGCTAGCCTACAGGATAGCCACTTCACCAAACCTAAAACTTCCTAGCATTATAACTAGGAAGCTTTAGGATTACCTAGAGGTCCCTAAAATTCCGATCTTTAATAATCGAATTTCATGAGAACTAGTCAGCAGATTTCAACCGGATTTGTATTAAAATTCATAATATTAATTTAGACAACCGGTCATGCTAAGTTTTTACACAATATCTCTATTTATACATTACATTATTCGCCCTTTCTATTTCCGGAGGATGTAGATTATCCCGCCATAAGGGGCGGTGACAAGGGGCGTTGACAACTCCTTCGAGTTGATCTAGTTCTCACGTTCTATTCAGTCGAGTTTTGTATCCCAACCTAATAGCACGCGCTAAGGGCGCGCTTCCCGCCGGCATGCCGGTACAGTTCACGTTTTGAGACCCACTAATCTCTCTAGTTTTCTTCTCAAGTGACATAGTGGTATCCAGCCATGCTCGTCATCGCCTCAAGCCTACAAAAAGGCATTTATCGGCACCCTGACTGCCATTACTCTCACAAGTATGACTCTGTATTATCGCTGTACTGGCGTCCCCATGGGTCTCGTCCATGGGAGCTCTCACAATCGAGTCTCGTCTCGAATTTCAAGTAAGTAAACTCACACGTTTACAATCATTCTCTCAAAATCTCAAACGCGGTACCATCGCTGTACTAGCGTTCCCATTGGTCTTGTCCATGGAGTCTGACTCAATATTAATCGAGTCTCGTCTCGAATCTGAAGTAAGTAAACTCACACGTTTACAATCATTCTCTCAACATCTCGAACGCGGTACCATCGCTGAACTAGCGTTCTTATTGGTCTTGTCAATGGGTTCTCACTCAATATTAATCGAGTCGAGTCTCGAATCTCAAGTAAGTAAACTCACACGTTTACAATCATTCTCTCAACATCTCAAACGCGGTACCATCGCTGTACTAGCGTTCCCATTAGTCTTGTCCATAGGTTCTCAATATTAATCGAGTCTCGTCTCGAATCTCAAGTAAGTAAACTCACACGTTTACAATCACTTTCTCTCAAACGCGGTCCCATCGCTGTGCTAGCGTTCCCATTGGTCTTGTCCATGGGTGTTCAACATTCTGTTCTGGCCTTATTCTCATATAAGGACTACCCGTCACTTGTCTGCCAGTATTCTCAAGATCTCACAAATGCTATTTCCTACACGGATTTCAGCTTACCTATGCTACCTGCGTAGCATGTTTCAGTAATCATTTATGCGTGTACCAAAAAACCGCATTTCACAAGGCAGCCAAGTCATGCTATTATGCAATAACTGCATACCATCTCAAACTACTACATTCAAGTCATTCTTATTTGCAAGAAATTGAAGTTTATTGTATATAGAAGCTACAACAGAGACTTAGTAAGTGTTAAAGTGACTTTCCTTGTGCTGGAAGATAAACTGCTGAATGAATCGAACGTTGCTCGTCAATTGGTGAATATTGTGTACATAGTAGCTTATAGATGGACATTAAGGTAATATTTATCCTGTTATTATTGCTTGTATCTTACTGTATTTCATCTCAAGGTTACCTCAGCTAACCGAGCTCATACCAGTTCCGCAGGGACTATAATGAGCATTTAACTGTATAGCTTCAAGGTTATGTTTATAATCACATACTAGTTTAGAATTGCAACTATTTATGCAATGCTTTAGTTTTTAAGGTATTATTCTTGTGATATCCCTGCAATGTCAATACGTAGCATCGACTGATGTTATCCATATTGTAGCACAGACTACATATAATTCAATGTTTATACTTTGTTTATTATGAGCTTTCAGTTGTTTTCACGTAAAATAACTTATTAAAATATTCATATAATGCTAAAGGTCTTTGTTTTATTTACAAGGTCACTTTACAACTAGCCCCTATGGTAAATTATAGTGCCTACGAGCACATCTCTGTTTGTTTAGAAAATCGACCAAGATCGAATCTAAAACACGGCCCTTGCAAGCTCTTTTTTATTTAATTTTTTTGGATTAGTTACTTTTTTGGCATGCTTTGGATTAGCTTGGGCTAGTTTTTGTTGGTTGCGCCCCGCAGCGAGCGGAGGGCATTGCATGAATACAAATGCGTGAAGTGAAAAACGTAACAAACATTGACGGGTGTGGCTAGGGTAACACACGTGGTTATCTAGCCAATTAGACGGTGTAATCTAACTGGGGTTCTGTAACGTGGAGGCTTCCTAAATACGCTAACGGTATCAATTAAGTATTATCGTTACACGTTTGACAGTCATAGCCGCGTCACGCCGTGCGCCCGTTTCATTTCCTTGATATTTTTGCGATTGTTTTAAGTCTCTATCATTTTGAGTAAGGTGAGTAAAAATAAATCAGGGCATCATCGTGGCTGTGCGATGCTAACTTGTTTTAATAGATTATAACTCAAAGAAGAAATTCTATCGGTTTCCCAAGGAAATTAACCGGAAAGTACATCAATAAAAAGAAACAAAATGTGTTCGAAAACGTTCTCTGTGATAAATATAGGCTGTATAAGTTTAGTGAAAACAAATAGTACGGCAAACCAGCACACATAGTTATTTCTTACAATATTATCGACTTTCATTGCAATCCACTTATTATTGCAACACAAATTTCATATTTCAATAAACTTTAAAAATTACCTACCACGGTACTGTAAAGTAGAAACCATAAATTACCGCAATAATAAAAATCCTTTTAGTCCGGCTCCATCTTTTCTAGCCAGCGAAGGGGGAGTTAATATATAGTCAGCTGTGGTTTACCACTTAATTGTAATTATTATAGATGTTATTTAGCCTTGACCCTGAGTTATGTGAGGTTTCTAATCAATGTAAACGCAGGATTCACAAGAAACATTCAGATTACCGGACCTCAGGCTAAAGTAGTTTAGATATTGGGTATTTAGATGAATTAAGTCCAAGTCTGTTTTCCAAAAACCAACCATCAATGCATTCAAGTCTTCTAACACGGTAACTAAAGCATCCGATTGGTGATATATCACAGGGTTAGTAATGTGTTCAGCAAACAATATCAAACTTGAATTCGGTTGAAGGCTTGAAAGGTCATTCACATAAATAAGAATCAACAATGGGCACAGAATAAAGCCCTGTGGCATTCCATGTTTCGTTGGCGCTTTTGTGGAGTGCTGGCGATAAAAAATGACAAAGCAGATTCTATCAGAAAGGTAAAATTTAATTAAGGCAATACGCAGTTGCAATATTTGAGTTTCTTAAGCAAAATATTGTGACATACAATCAAATGCCTTTGTAAGATCATAAAATGGAACACATGCCCTCTGTCACTATATCTATATATTTGTTGATGGATTTCTATTCATATACCATATTGTCTCTGAAACAAGAGACGAAAGCTCTCAAAGGAGGCAATTATTTGATCTCCCATTATCCATGATATTTGAGATTTTTCAGCACCTCAATGAAAGTAGCTGGCCTGAATGAAGAGATCAGATGTGAAGCAAATTCTTATCAGTGTGAGGTAAATGGGAAATTACATTGTCGGCTATGTTGGTGAAGAATTAATTAAATTTTTCAACAGTTAGAATATGGAAACATGAAGATATCTTAACAAATTGTGGCCTGAAGATTGGTGGAATTAGAGTAGAACATGGAAACATGAAGCTATCTTACCAAATTATGGCCTGAAGATTGGTGGAATTAGAGTAGAACATTGATAATATTCGGGAACCAAAACTTGGTTGAAGCGGTGAAGTAATAAGTTGAGTATGCAGCCGATCACCCTTATGTCTTTCATTAGACCAACTGACTTTATAAGAGGTAACATACCAGCCAGAAACCCTTCAACAGCCTCAACTGTCTTCACAAACAGATTAAATCCACAATCTATAGCAGCATTACTATCATTAATAAAGGCCCAATTTACATCCTCACACTGATTATAAGGCAGAAAAGGGCCTTCTCGAGTTATAGGTCTGTAATTAGTTCTGCTTTCATTTGATTTACTATTTTCACTGAGCTCAAAAGAATAAATTCTGGCCAGACAGGTAATAGATAGAAAATTAGTCACGAGAAGAATCATCAACAAAGACGCATGCATTCCCTAGAGTTGCAAAATTCAGTAGTTATGAGCCTGAAGATGGTTACCAAGTTCAATAGCTCGTTTATCCCCACCAGAAGTATCTAGACAATATAACATACAGAGATATCAAGACTATCCAAAATGCCACTCAGAATTTCTAGAAACCTGTTAAGGTCTTCATTTGGAGATTGGTAAACAGTTATTAACTGTCCTAAAACAATATCACTGCCTCACAAGCAAAAATCAGTTTCTTGCGACTGAAGATAATTTGTGAGGTAACCCCTTGCATTTTGAGATAAACTAGAACACAAAACAAGTGGAGCTTGCTTGGCCTCTCGGAGGCATGCTTGTGTTGGTTTACTGGCGTTTTATGTTCTGAAAACGATTAATTCGCCCTCCATCTCAAAGATGAGGATCCATTATTTTTACTTCAAGACCTTTGAGTACCGGAAACTTAAATGGAACTGATTTGTTTGAACCATGCATCCGTAAACGTAGCCCTTCCAGATCATAATTTCTTAGGAAATATTTTCCATGTCAGTTTTCCTTGACAGCCATGAGGCAGAAACCAATACATCTTGTAGGCAACCATACTACAGCTTATTTGTTGGAGCCTATGATTGGATCATGCCTGTTTGTAAATTTTATTTTAGAGATCTTACGCTTTAGCTCAGTCCAATACATATTATACCATACAAATGTTTGGGTTTTCTCTCCACTACCGTTTTGAATTGGTTATATAGAGCCTCTTCGGCTCTGGCTACAGGATGTAAACACAAGTGCTAGTTTAGTGACCCTAACGAAGCTGAAAAACCTAAAGAAAACTGGAAAACGGGAGCCAGAGCCGAAGAGGCTCTATATAACCAATTCAAAACGATAGTGGAGAGAAAACCCAAACATTTGTAAGGTAAAACATGAATCCTCCACAACAATATAGAACATATCTACAATACATATTGTCCCCGCCGGAAGCAGCTGGAGCAACTTCTAATTGGTTTTTCTAATTCTGTTTTTGCAGTAGGTTTTTCATAGTTTTGCTTAGAACATTTGAGGTTAGGTCATTGACAAGAGTATATTCTGCAACGATGTTCATGTTACCGAGATTTTTGGGATTTCCAAGTCAAATATCACAGTGTAAGCTTTAGATTTCAGTGTTTTGATAATGAAAATGTCAGTTGTTTAGGTAATGTTGCCACACTTTGCCCAACCTGATTTCCAGAGTTTTAGATGGAATTGTCTCAATTATCCCTGTCTTTCAGTCTTTGTTCCATCAGCACAACATTTTGTTCTTTTAAATATCT